>PQWD01000828.1:0-31621 GCA_019425675.1 Leucinodes orbonalis | reverse complement strand
GGTTTTTTTTATGTTATAGTGAGCAAACGAGCAAGAGAGACACCTGAAGTATTCAAAAAGTTTCCTCACGATTTTATCATTCAATTTGAGAGTCGGATAAACGTAGGTTTAAGTTAGGCGTAGGTAACATTAAATTTCGAAAATTCGAGAACACATTTAATGTATACAAATTTCTAAAACCAGAAATGACGTCACGACGATATCACCTCAAATCAATCAGTCCGTCACAAGATCGTTATCTCACCGCGACAAGCCGGGCTCATCTCGCGACTCTTTGTCGCGCGACAAGATTGATGTCGCGGGATGTCGCGCGGAATTATTCATGTTGCGCCGACGGCATCTATCACTCCAACCTCGTTGGGACGTAAGGTTATACTGCGGACGGTTTTACTGTTACCTACAGTAAAATGTATCCAGTCGAGTCTTGGGTGAGGGCATCAGGTAAAGAAGTGTGTGGAGCGGTTTAATATTGTTTTATTTTGACGTGGTAGACTCGATACTGAGTCGTCTAGGTAGGTACCACCGCAGTGCCAGATATCGTCCCGTGAATTAAGAGTGCTATGCACTTCTGTGATTCGGGTGGAGGGCAGTGTAGCTAGTAAAATTCTCGGGTATAAAGAGACCTAACAACCATTGTCACGGATAACGGCCAGTGCGGCATTGATGGAGAAAATAACTGTTTATCAGTTTGTTATCAGTTCCTCTTCCTACAACGCCGCTCAGTCAATGTTCAGACGTATCACTAACAGAACGGTCAGGACGCTCACTTACGAAGTGAGCGTCCTGACCGTCCTGTTCACTTCGTAACATAAAAAAATGAATGTTTTATGTGAAATCCATCCATGGGACCTACCCACTTATTTCGACGTACGCCGCCGCCGCCGACGCCGTAAGTTTGTTTATTGTTTATTGTTTTAAAGCTGAATATATACAGAATTTATTAATTATATACAGAATTTGTATTAGAATGTTAATAATTAAGTAGCATTCATGACATAATTCCAGCATCCCCTTATTTGTAAAAAAGCATGTTGCTTTTTTATATCCACGGACATTCCCAACTTAAGAGCGAACTGGCTGAAGTTCATGCTCAGCTTGCTGATGTTCAATTCCAACGAGAGCAGTTACTGGACACTGTCAACAGCTTTCATCAATGCAGTGAAACCTATGAGCGGGCTCTCCAGCGCATCCAGGAACTCGAGGTGGAACTATGTGATGCTCATAAACTCATATCACAATATGAGAGTGACAAACAGTGTCAAGAAGCCCTGCATACACAAAGCTTGTATGAGGAATTGATCGGGTCCCCAGCTGAGCAGAAAGTCATCCGGTCTAACAATTCAAATGATAGGTGTATTAGCAATAGGAAAAGTAGGAAAAATAGGATTAAGAAAATATTAAAATTAATAACTATATTAAAAAAACTGAGAAATTAATTAAAAACAAAAATGTTATAAACACAATATTCAGTTAAGGAAAAATAATTTAGATATGTTAGATAGTTTAGAAATATATAGTAAAAGTTAAAAGAAAGTAGACATAGGTATGAAATTGAGACAAAGGAGCTAGAGGCTGATATTTCAAGGCTGCATAGGTCATTACAACAAATGACAGTAAAATATAATTCGGCTCAAAGCCAAATTAGTGAATATATTCTTGCAGCTAACCAATATATAGGCCAATGTAGCTGTCACCTTGGTGCAGATCTCACTGATCAGCATCAAGAGCAGAATGAACCTTCACTGTTAGAGGTGTCCCACAATTTACTTTCTTCTAATCCATGTATAACAAATGATTTACAATTAAATGAGTTAATTTTGTTCTCTGATAGGATTGGTGTTGGTTATGGACCTCTTCTACATAATGAATTAAATTGTAAACTTATAAATAATTGCACACCAGACGCTTCATTTAATCAGATTATAGATCAGATTAAAATGTGTAAATATAATGATGCATTAATGATGGGGAGCGGGTTAAATGTAAGCAAAAAAGATATTCTTTCTGGATTCTCAGTATTGTCAGGGCTCAATGTAAAGAAAATTGTTGTAAGTGCCTTTCCATTTTCTAGGTATTATACACCTAGCCAGAATAACTGTATTCACTTATTGAATACTCTTTTATATAATTTAACATATAGTCATAGTGACAAGTTTATGTTTTTTGACATAAACAAATTTATAGAAAATAAGTTTATTTTGACTGGCAAAACTTTTTATTTGCCTTATAAAATAAAAAAGAAACTAGCTACTTTGTTAGCGTTTAACATTAAAAATTTATTTATTCAGACTTTGGAAGATGTTCCAAGTAATTTAAATTATATAATAAGACAATAGAGGACTTCTCTGGCAAACCGGTGACAAAGGAAAATCCCAACTGCCTTAAAATTATTCATCAGAATATTCAGGGGTTTTCTGGAAAGGAATTAGAATTAGAATTATTTTTAAATAAAATGAATGTTGACATACTATGTATTACCGAGCACTGGTTAAAGCAGCATGAACTAATTATTAGTATTGATAACTATATGGTCAGTAGTTCGTTTACTAGGAAATCGGCTATTAGAGGCGGGTCACTAATATTATTTAATAATAAAATTAAATTTAAAGAGCGTAAAGATGTGGTGTCGCTTTCTGTGGAACGAACTATTGAACTAGCGTGTGCAGAGCTGGAGCAACATGTAATCGTTTGTGTGTACAGGCCTCCATCAGGGAATTTTAATGTATTTGAGACTACTATGGAAGAAGTATTAAGAAAAATAAGTTCATCTAGTAAAAAAGTTATTGTTTGTGGTGATTTTAACATTAACATTTTAGAAAATTCACCAAATACTGTTAGGTTTCTAAATCTTTTTAAATCATTTAATTTAATTAATCTTTTTAATGAACCTACAAGAATTACTTCAATCTCGGCCACTTGTTTAGACAACATTTTTTGTAATTTTGATATAAATGACAAGAGTATAATAAATTTCATTAATTCTGATCATAGCGGACAGATGGCATCGTTTGAGCACCGTCTTGCCCCAACTTCATGTAATTTTGTTTGTCGGCCAATTACAACATATCGCATAGAAAAATTTAAGGAAAATATATCTAGCAAGTTGCCTTTATTAACTTATAGTAATGAAAATGTCGATGAACATTATAATAAATTATTTAGTGTAATTGAAAAGGAATTTAATGGTACATTTCCAAAAAACATGTCAGATTAAATACTTTAAAATCTAAATTTAGCGACTGGGCCACTACTGGTATTTATACAAGTAGAAAAAGTTATTTGAATTGTATGATGTTAAGGCTAATACTAATGACCCTGTTATCATAGAGTATGTTAGAAATTATTCAAAATTATTCAAAAAAGTTTGCGCAGTAGCTAAAGCTAATTATTTTAAAAATAAATAATCAATGCTACTAATAAAAGTAAAGTTTCGTGGAATATCATCAATAAGGAGACTTGTAAAAATAAAACACAAGATAACAAGATCTCACTGAATATTGATGGCAGGAGTCTTGATACTGACTCTCAGGTGGCAGATGCATTTGAAAAGTTCTTTACTAATATTGCTGTCACTGTAACTAGTAAATTAAATTCAAATCCTCATCTTGCTGTTTCTCTCCTCAAGTCACATGTTGATGAGTGCAAAACGTCTTTTAGATTTACACATGTAAATGCAGGGATAATCATTAGAACTTTTAAAGAGTTAAATATTAAAAAAACAGAGGATTTATGGGGACTCTCTACAGAAATACTTAAAAATATAATTATATGTATTGCTCCTCACTTAGCTGTTATTTTTAATCAGTGTGTTGACCAGGGCAAATTTCCAAATTTGATGAAATTCAGTAAAATCATACCTTTATTCAAATCTGGAGAAAAGAGTGACCCGTCTCACTACAGACCTATCTCTATTCTCCCAGCTCTAAGTAAGATATTTGAAAAAATTATATTTAATCAATTATTGTCTCATTTCAACGTAAACAAACTATTACATAGCAATCAATTTGGATTTACTAAAGGCAGATCCACTACTGATGCAGGAGTGGCACTAATGAAACATATTTTTGAGGCGTGGGAAAATAAGCAAGATGCTATAGGAATATTCTGCGATCTATCGAAGGCATTCGATTGCGTTAACCATAATACTCTCCTCATGAAGTTGAAGCATTACGGTGTCGATAAGGACGCTCTTAATTTAATACAATCATATTTAACGAATAGAGTCCAAAACGTACATGTCGGAGAAACAAGTTCCAGCGGAGCCCTTTTATTGATGGGCGTTCCCCAGGGCTCAATATTGGGACCTTTATTATTTTTAATTTATATAAATGATCTACCTTATTATACTCAAAACCTATGTGAAACTGTATTATTTGCTGATGATACATCTCTTATATTTAACGTGATAGACAAAAAGAAACTTTTGACGATGTAAATACTACACTTTCTCAGGTATTACATTGGTTTACGACCAATAATTTACTTCTTAACTCTAAGAAGACCAAATGTATTAAGTTCACAATGCCTAATGTAAGGCAGGTAGATACTTTCATCACTTTGGATGAAGGACCCATGGAAGTAATAAATTCAACCGTTTTCCTGGGTATAAAATTAGACGCAAAATTGCAGTGGGGTCCCCATATTGCGGCTTTGGCAGGAAGGCTTAGTTCCGCTGCATATGCTGTAAGGAAGATAAGAAGTCTCACTGATATTGAGACTGCAAGACTTGTGTATTTTAGCTATTTTCACAGCGTGATGTCTTATGGTCTACTTTTGTGGGGGTCTGCTGCTGATCTACAAACAATTTTTGTATTGCAGAAAAGATCCATCCGTGCCATATACGGCCTTAAATCACGTGACTCACTAAGGGAATTATTTAAACAAATAAATATTTTAACATTACCGTCTCAGTACATTCTAGACTGCGTCATCTATGTACACAAAAATTTACATGTATTTTCAAAAAAGTCAGATAATCATAGTTTGAACACTAGGAACAAACACAAACTTGCCGTTCCAAATCTTAGATTGCATAAGGTTGGGAACTCATTTGTGGGATTAAGCATTAAAATATTTAATAAGCTACCACAAAATGTAATTGATTTACCCCTATAGTTTAAGTCTCATGTAAAGTCGATTTTAATAAAAAAGCTTACTATAGTGTTGAAGATTATATAAATGATAAAAACTCATGGACATGTTGATTTCCACGCCTGCACTACTTTTGTTTTTTTTTGTTGTCATCTATTTAAATTTATATAATACTTAACTGCTTAATAGTACTTTTGTAGATTATTATATTTTTACCAATACATAATACGATAAAAATTGAAAATATAATTTGCTTTATATAATTATTTTGATTACAAATGAATCTGTATTCAACAAATTTTTTTGAAAAGAGTAACTACTGAGTTTCTTGCTGGTTTCTTCTCAGTGGAAAACTACCTCCCGAACCAGTGGTAGCTTCATTTGACATTCATAAGTGTTCTTTAAGGACCTAAACTGAATAAACACTTTTCATTTTCATTTTCATTTTCATTTTCATTTTCATTCACACAGCGCCATCTAGCCCCAAGTTAAGCGTGAAGCCTGTATTATGGGTACTAAACAACGCATAAACATACTTATATACATAGAAACACATAGAAAACACCCAGACCATTTCAAACAGATATGTTCATGCACACAAATGTTTGTACTGCCCGAGGATCGAACCGGGAACCCTTTGTGTCACAGTCGACGTCTCAACCGCAACACCAATTGGTTCGTCAATGGGTTTTATTACTTATGCAGTCACATATCCTGCTTACACTAAAAAGAGAACTTAAAAAATTAGCGTAATATCTTCACCGTCTGTCATATTAAATCACAGTTTCTCATAATAATTTTCCATAACGTCGTCAACCACAATGACGGGAAGGATCATTTCCATCCCATCGGGGCACCGGCTAATCTCAGCTTCGCGATGACGCGCAAGATTGATGTCGCGCGACGTTGTCGCAGAATTATTCATGCGGCGAAAGAATCTATCACTTAAACAGGGCGATGTGAACCGAGCTAGGGCCCTGGAAAACACACTCGAACATAGACATTTAGGGAAATTCAATGTTAGTTTGTTTACTTCATACTACTATTATAATCTATTCTTTCAGCCCTAAGACTTATCTCGCAATAACTTGTTTACTCCAAAATAACCAGGTCGCTATGTCAGCAGCTAGAATGTCATGTTTCGTTTTACTGACATTGCAATACATTATATTGGCAAATTCCCTATAGTTTCCGATCATTTTGATTTAACCAAAAGTCCATCGCGGATCTACTATTTGTACTTTGTTTCCTTAAATAAGTATTTTTACGTGATCCGCTGGGTTTTGAATTGATTTCTATATCGTCAGTCGTATCTCCGAATTATACCGCCCCTGTAATTATAAACTGACTATCGCTAATAATCTACAAATTCAATTATTCAAAGTCCCTTGAAACACTGGAAAAAATAAAATTAATGATATAAAAAATAATACCTTAAAGCTCTCAACTTGAGAAACTTCTTTCACAAGTTCACTGTAACCAAAAATAACATCTTTAGCAGTAGCTGACAAATACTAAGACGATTTTTCAGATGGTATTTTATTTCACCTTAACGCGTCAATAAAAGGGTATAAAATCAAAACCACGAGCATACTACTTTGTCACTACAAGCGTTGTAATGATGAATGAAACTTCTGCCCAATTACGCAATGGGCATACTTTTGCCGCGTACACTTTGTGAGTGAGATCATGTATCTAGTTAGTTGATTGTTTATCTAAGACCACATGCGAGCACATCGATTACATCATCATCACGTATGTGTAAGAAAGTTTGATTACACACACTACAATATCTCACTAGTCACTTATATCCAAAGCTCAAGCAGTTTCCACTGAGAGTGCGCGACAGCCCTACTAAGCTTCAAGTTCCTTTCGTCTGGAATAAATAAATATGTAGCAGTTCCCAACTGATTGATGTATTGTCTGCGGACACTTTCTTTGTGCACTCAGCCCGGTATGAGCTGCTGAGCGATTCTTATTTATGGTCCCGATCGAGCACTCGACTTTATTCGGCACTCTTCATTGATCGACGAATTGTGTTATGCTTTACTTTGTTTTGACACCTGTTTTTGTATTTTACATTACGATATTTTGCTTTCGTATTCGTATATTTATATATTGTTATCATACGAAATGTCAGTAGGTATTTTGCTCAACCTTTGTTGAGAACGAAGAGAGAGAAAACTAAAAATATTTACAAGCGGTCTATTTGCACTGGTGAACTCAACAAATTACATATTTACCAACAGTTCAAAGTGAAGGTTTAATATACCTTTTTTGCACTAAGTTGACAGTCAATGATGGGTGTAAGTGGTAACTTTTTGCTTTTCCAAAAACTAAGACAACAAAAGACAATAATATAACTAGGGGTTCAGTAGAACTAGCCCGCCGGTCGTCGTGGCGAGCCCATTCACCCTTTGAGTGAATTACCCGCTAAAACCACAAAGATAGCCGACGCGCGTCTGTGGATGGGTGGGCTCTCTTTCTCTTCAACTTCAGCAACCCGACCTGATCCATCGAAAACCTGCCATCTATCATCATCATCAGCTCATTAAACGTCCCCACCGCGAGCACGAGCCTACCCATAAAGGGGGAATAGGCCTTAGTCGTCACACGGGCCCAGTGCGGATTGGACAACTTCACACACAACCTTTGAATCTTTTCGCAGGCGTGCGCAGGTTTCCTCACGATGTTTTCTTAACCGGAAGACTGTCGATAACGTACATATAATTTAGAAAATTCGAAAACACTTGTACGTGGCAGGATTTGAACTTTGAACTTCATTAGTTAACTAAGTTAATAAGTTCACTTAGCTCGGCGCAAGCCCAAATTCTCTTTCTACTTATTTTTATTTAATGTGAGTTTAATAATGTTAGATGGATTCCAACTTTAAAAGAAGACGCATGGAAATAGCTCAAGATTTGAATATTCATAGAAAACTCCGAACTTATTAGTGAAAGTTCACTTGATTTAACGAAATCCCTACTTATTTTGTTCGAAACTTTTCCGGATTTCGAAAGTCAAGATAAATTCGTACCTTGTCACTTAAAATATAGCAAAGCAGTTGACTAAAATAAGATTAATTTAAGTTAAGGAAATTGGTTTTGTAAATAGATTAAATACTTTATAAGTTGTGGTATTTAGAGCGGTCTTATGTTACTGTAGAAAATAACTACGTTGCTTAAATATACAATAAACTAACTACTCGCAGATGCACAATCTCGGAGAAACGTCAACCAAAAAATGTCCGAGTCGCACTATACTTAAGTATATTTTTTATTGAATGTATAACATGAAATTTATACATTAGTCTGGGTGTTTTCTATGTATAATAATTGAAAATGAAAATGAAAAGTGTTTATTCAGTTTAGGTCCTTACAGAACACTTATGAATGTCAAATGAAGCTACCACTGGTTCGGGAGGTAGTTTGCCACTGAGAAGAAACCAGCAAGAAACTCAGTAGTAAGTATTTCCCAGAACCCATGTTGCAGCATATTACAGGCTAAATGCTTAGTTTGGGGCTAGATGGCGCTGTGTGAACGTCAGTGGACATTATTTATTTATATAAGTTTCAGGCCGCTTTTCGGGCACCAATTTCGCCTCGTCCATTGATCTTAAGGAATCACATCGATTAATCGTTGGCAATCCATTCGCGTTATTTATTTTTCCATTATGTGAAAAATGGACGCAGCGGTAACGCAGTGTGCGGTCCGGGGTCGATTGACTGTGGGATGTATTAGGCCATTATGTATAAAAGAAACGACATAGGAAAGCAATCATTAACATTATTAGAAACACTATTATGGACTTCTGATGATATGACAAGTTCAATTCTTACTGGTTGTTTGTTACTGCACACTATATACGTATAATGCATAAAGGCGAACTTAATGTCGAGTGGCATAAAAAAAGAACAAACAGGCGAGATAAAAAAATTGAAACAATAGCAAAAAGTTTAAACATATATAAAATACACAATTATACATGATTTTACAAAAAAATACAAATTAAACAATAAACAAATTAATTAATAATTACATATAAATGTCCTCGAAAATGTTTGTTAGGTTTGGGAAAACCTAATAAGTTTAAATATATTCATAAAATATATCCTTTTAGACGCCTAGGCAAACATTTTTAATAATTTCAGTACATTATTTATTATTTAACTTATATTATGAAGTAATAAACTCGTGTTTCGAATTAAAAGGTTTGTCCGATTCTATTCATGTATGTATTCCATTTAATTTTGTCTACTTCTTCAAACTGTTGTATTCTACCTAGTTGAGTCTAACAACACATATCTCTATCTTAAAAATAATATCACATGACGCATATTTTCAGTATTTTTACTTTTATAAGTGCATTCCGCGGTTCGAAACTGAAGAAATCATATCGTGTATTATGTTATCGTATATTTATTTGAATAATTTTATTCAAATAAATAATATTTATTATTATAAAGTCGGTGGCTCAATGGTGTGGACTGTTTCCCTCCTACCAGGAGGGCTGAGCTTAAAATCCCGCCACGTAATGTATTTTCGAAATTATATGTACGTTTATCCGACGCTCTTACGGTGAAGGAAAACATCGTGAGGTAACCTGCACACGCCTGCGAAGAAATTCAAAGGTTGTGTATGAAGTTGTCCAATCCGCACTGGGCCCGCGTGACGACTAAGGCCTATTCCCCCTTCATGGGCAGGCTCGTGCTCGCAGTGGGGACGTTTAATGAGCTGATGATGATGTATATTTATAATTACGAAATTCATTATATGAACATCATTATTTTCGATTTAATGCTTCTAGAAACTGCAGTCTATGGACATCCAGGCATTTTCACGTAATTGAGAGAATAGATACGGTACATAAAACAAGGCTGAGTGTTTTTTGTGTGATTGTTATAAGTTAACGTCAATGGCTCAAAATCATTTCAGGAATTGAATTAAGAGTTTTGATTAAAAAATGAACTTATTAATCAAAGTTCTTCTGCTTTTTTATATCAAGCTAGTACTTATAAAAAAACTAATTAATCCACATATTACTGACAGGGATGTATGATTTTAGTATTATGATTAAAGCGCACATTGTAAATGTTTGTGCACGACTTGTGACGTCATTTACAAAGGACCACGTAGGTGGTCCAGCGGGCCGCGGGCGGTCCCGACCTGCCTTTGTTATTCCCCACTCTGCTGACAATCTGATACGACTGGCAGGAATGTATCTTATAAAAAGCCACATTTTCTAATAAAATGCGTGTTCAAAAATATGATATTAAGATAAATCAAGGAAATATTTTTATGCACGTCACATTTTTTTTTTTAGAACTTACTGAATAAAATAAATTTCTTTATTTATCTAATTATCTTAATAAAATGTCTTCCTTTGATTGAGTCCCTTATAATGTTTTGTTTAATCTACTACTGGTTAGTACTAGTTCTCTACTTAGCAGTCAGGTATTCTTTTCTTAAATATTAGTGACATTGCAGAATGATTATCATCGAGGATGATTTGAATAAGTAAATAAATATCCACTGACACTCACCCAGCGCCATCTAGCCCCAAGTTAAGCGTGGAGCCTGTATTTTGGGAACTAAACAACGGATAAACACACTTATATACATTTTTTTGTAAATATATACATATAATACATGAAAACACCCAGACCATTACAAACAGACATGTTCATGCACACAAATGTTTGTACTGCCCGGGGATCGAACCCGGAACCCTTGGTGTTGCAATCGACGTCTCAACCGCAACACCAAATGGGTAGTAAAATTTCGAACTAAGTTCTTTTTATGATACCGATGAAGATGTATTGTTTTCGTTTACTACAAATCCTTAAAAGAGATGGTAAATCAGTAGTATGACCTTGGGGGTCTTTGTACCTTTAAATTAGTTTTAATACCTTAAAATTGTATTTTTGTAGTATTCCAAATGTAGTTTCAAATATGTGTACATTTTGTAGCTGTTACTTGATAGACCTTACGAATGTCACACAAACACACGTGTGGGTACGATGAAATATTTTTTTAAAGTATCAGCCCAATGTGTAGGGAACCACAGAAAGTATTACTTTTTTTTAGTTTCTTGTCAACACCTTATAGCGGTTCACATAATACGTATACTTACAAAGTTCGAATAGTGTAATGCTAATAGTTTCGGGGAAAAGGGGTGACATACGGACGGACAGACAGACATGATGAATCCAGGTTCTGTTTTTGTCATTTGGCTACGGAACCTTAAAAGGGTACAGGTATTTCCATGATCTATGATCTTTTGTAATGCAATGATCGGCGGTACGCTATGCCATCGAAATGTATTGAAAAGTTTTCTACAAGTCTTTATACATCCTATCCAACTTACCGCAGTCCACTGCTGGACATAGGTCTCCCCCATTTTGCGCCAGATATCCCGGTCCTCCGCTTTTCTCATCCAGCCTCCACCAGCGACCTTTCGCAAGTCGTCGGTCCATCGGGCCGGAGAGCATATTATATACATGTACATTTAATTTCAAAATAACAAAGAAACCGTCCGTTTTAAAAAAACACACTGAAACACTAATTGAGTTTTTGCTGAACATATAAAGTGGCAATACAATATGGAACACAATATCCTGTGCACAGAGCGTCTTGCATTCGCCACAACCTTGCTCAGTTCAAATCCCAGGCCAATTACACGTGGCGGGATTCTAATTTGACTGTTTTTTATTTTGTAAAACAACATGATGTAACTCGAAATGCTGGAGTTTACGTTGTTCATTCACTTTATGACGCATTACATTCATCTTTTCTGACAGAAAACTGATTATTTTATGTGATACGAAGTGATAGGACATTTGATGGTAAATGATACGCCTGACCATGGTAGGGCGGCATTGGAGGAGACCAACTATTGATAGACAGTTATTATCCTCCATCAATGCCGCACTGCGCCCGACACCCGAGAACCAGATGTTAGGTATCTTAAACCCGATAATTTCACAAAGAAAGTATTAAAAAAAACATCACAGCATAAAGATCAGTCACTCAACGCGCAATGGTACGAACTATGGTCGGGGTCTCTCTTGTGGATAAGATCAGAAATGTTTTAATCTAAGAGTAAGAGAACTAAAGTTACCGATATAGCCCGCCGGGTCAGCAAGTTGAAATGGCAGTGGGCTGGTCACGTATGTCGCAGAACCGATGGCCGTTGGAGCAGACGAGTTCTGGAGAAGAAATAGCGTCTTGGCAAGCATAGCGTAGGACGCCCTCCGGCCCGATGGACCGACAACATGCTGAAGGTCGCTGGTGGAGGCTGGATGAGAAAAGCGGAAGATCGGGATATCTGGCGAAAATGCGGGAAACTGCAATAGGTTGAAGAGAGAGATTTTTTCTATCTAACAAAACAAAAATTAGTTTTAAGAATTACACTTTCAAACTAACACGACTTCAAACTTTCTGGATAAACATTGTCTTTTTAGATGCTAAGCACAAAAGCGACTGATTTATTTAAATGTGTTTATCTTTTACTATCATCAAAGCATCATAGAAGATGATCACAAGCTACTACTAAGCCTTATACACGCAATAAAGTCATTAATTAACAACACACAATACAATAGTGAATGGCCTGATGAGACATAACCGTTGATGCCAGTGTTACCAACTCCCAGAAAATTCACCTAAAAAGATTAACTCAAAAATTCCTAAAATTGATACATTTACTAAAATTACCTGGTCTGAGTTTAAATGTCATATTTTTCAAATAAAAAGAGATAAATGCCATATTTTTCAAATAAAATTGAAAAATATGACATTTAAACTCAGCATTATATTGATGTTCAATAAATTATATTTCCTTTGTTTATCATTTCTACATAGGTACATAAATATTTTACTTGAATTATTTTATTTCATACTTGAAAAACATATCATTTCGGTTACCTAATATGCATTCTCAGTGTCGACGAACCATGTTAGATGTTGCTTATATTTTTAATTCAACAAAATGAGAAAAAAATGATGGCAAAAATCCCCATGAATACCCCTAAAAATGTAACAACCCGCAAAAATCCAACACACTTCTTTACTCCCTAAATTTATGAGAAAAACCACTAAGCTGGTAACACTGGTTGATCCCTTACTAATTACAATGACTCTATCAGCAATAACGTCATAAGCCGACATTCCTACTATTTGACCCGGATGAACTTCACCATGATAAACATAGACCTTATTCGGAAGACAGAGAGACTAATATTAGTCAGCAGTTATACTAATTGCACGTTACGAATCGTACGATGAGGTCCTATAATCATAGTAAAGAACTTGTCAAATACAATTAGCCGTAGTTAGTTTATCTTTGTTTCATTATTAGCATTGAATTTATGGAGTCTTTGTTATTGGTATCATTATGCTGTCGAGAACACGTGTATTCGCGATTTTGTTACTTCAAACTATTTTATGAAGACTGGCAGCGTAGAAAAAATATTATAGACTAGCTTTAGCGTGCGACTTCGTCCGCGTGGAAATAGTTACTTAGGCCTAACGCTCTCTTTTACCCGCTACTTCGTTTATATAGGTGAGTTAAAACTGCGATATCTCATAAGATATTCATTTCAATTGAATGATGTAAAGGGCAATTTTGTTAAAAATGAAATACTTTTTATAAATAAAGTATTTATTTACATAAGGATTGATATCATATTTATGAAAATAGCTTCACTAAATGATGCAATATTTTAGAAAAAATTTTTAGCAAAAGATATGTTATATCCCTATAACTAACCTTAAAAGATAGACATATGCTGTCGCGGACTTTCATGTAGACCTTTAAAAGGGTAACAATACTCTCATACATGACTTTTGCGAAACTTTAACCGTTTACGCAGCGTACGCAGCGGAATCTCCAAGTAAGAAAATTTCCCCCCGGATTTTGAAACATTCTTCATTGCTGCTCCGCTTCTATTGCTTGTAGCGTGATGATATATAGCCTATAGCCTTCCTCGATAAATGAACTATCTAAGACTGAAAGAATTTTTCAAATCGGACCAGTAGTTCCTGAGATTAGCGCGTTCAAACAAACAAACTATTCAGCTTTATAATATTAGTATAGATAAGTATCCATAGTAAGTATGTAAAAAATGGTGTTCTAGGGTGAAAAAAAGAATACTTTACAAGCTTCGAGCTATATATGTATAATTACAGCCAGTTGTCTGTGCTGAAATATTATAAAATTATATGTCCGAAGGAAGTTAGATTAAAGAATATTTAATTAATATACGTATTTATCATGATTTATTATTAGAAGTTCCTTTATAATATACCTGTGATTTTTATTATGTTATAAGTATACAGGACAGTCAGGACGCTCACCTGATGACAAGTGATACGCCTGACCATGTCAGAGTGGCATTGAAGGAGGCAGTAGACAGTTATTATTCTCCATCAACACCGCACTGCGCCCGACACCCGAGACGACAGATGCTAGGTCTAGGTTGTAACTATTAATTTCACGAGCTACAGTACCCTCATCCTGGAACACAAAAGTGCATAACACTCCTGTTTCACGGGATGATATCTGACACTGCGGTGGTACCTACCTAGACGACTTAGTATCGAATCTACCACCTATGTGAAATACCTTCCGAAGCATGGAAGGATTCGGAAAAACATTTTCGATCACCCATGTGTTTAACGACCTCTGCAATAGTTACCTACTAGTTTTGGGCATTTTTCAACCAAATGCACTAGCCGTTGCACCATCTTTCCTATTTATAGTGAACCAATAAAATAAGAGTGGTTATCTTTAAATAAATTACGCAATTTCAAAAACGCGTCAATATAATTTTATTCATCCACAATATAATTTAAAAAAAAATATGATCAGGAAATTCAATTTAAAGACACTTAATCAATCGTTTTGTCCAATTTACATAAACGGTAGGCACTTATACCAGCATAACGGTGTTTTGTGGAATCGTTTTCATCTTTATGGTTTCTAAATAACAATAACGTTGTCAATGGATTCCGTTATTATTCGTTTCCCGATTACATATAAATTACAATTTACTACGAAGACATTTGAATGACAAGTTTCTTGGTACATTTTCATATCTGATGAATACGAATGTATAATAATAAAATAGGGTCGATGGAGCCGAAATGTGTTGGAGTGGCGACTGCGTAGCATACGGTCGTCTAGGTAGGTACCACCGCAGTGCCAGATAACGTCCCGTGAAATAGAAGTGTTATGCACTGTTAGCGAAGCGTAGGACGCCCTCCGGCCCTATAGACCGATGACTTGTGAAAGGTCGCTGGTGGAGGCTGGATGAGGAAAGCGGAGGACCGGAATATCTGGCGCAAAATGGGGGAGACCTATGTCCAGCAGTGGAATGCGATAGGTTGAATAGGATTGAATAGAATGCCCTGTTGTGTTTTGGGATGAGGGCTCTGTAGCTAGTGAAATTACCGGTACAGGAGACCTAACATCTGGTGTGACGGGTGTCGGGCTCAGTTCTGCATTGATGGATTATAATAACTGTGTATCAGTTGGTCTCAATTAATGCCGCTCTATCATGGTTAGGCGTATCACTTACCATCAGGTGACCGTCCTGTAAGTACACTTTGTAACATAAAAAATTAAAAAATGATGCAGGGCCGTTCAGGACCGTTTCAAGCCACCCATTGGCAATTAAATAAATATCCTTCTTGTGTCTCTGTTGGGTTTCAGGTTCGATCCCCGAACACATCCCACCACCACCCATGGCCTGACTTAACCTTACGGTTATACAGGCCGAAAACACGGGAGATGCGCGCGGGCTCAGACCTCTCGCTGCCACCACGCGCAATTCTTGACTCTCGATCTCGACTCGATCCCCGAACAGTGCAAATATTTAGGTATATGAAGATGTCTCTTTGTATTATTCTGGGTATTTTCTATGTATAATATTCATGCTAGTATGGTATAAGCCATAAAACTCCATATCCGTAGAAATTTATTCTTTCACTTATCTGGCGCAATATGGGCAAGACCTATACAACAGTGAACTGTCTGGCTAAACAAAACTCATAATCTACTCCTAACTTTATTTCTGGTCTCTCTTAGGTATGCTTACCAGGATCCCAAAACTGTACCGTACAAAACACCACTGGTGTTTCGTAACACTTATGAAATAAACCTCCTCTAACGAAACCTATTCCTGTGGTCCCCGCCCAGGACCTTAAGTGGATAACGACTACACGTTCGAATAGGGCTGGCACATCAGATCTAATAGGTAGTGTCACCAGTGATGGGTTTGATTACTTCCCAAGTTCAAAAATCTCGATTAGATTAAAACGTATGGCAGAAATGAACAAATTATTTCGCAACACCTTGCTTAATTTATTATCATAAAATGTAGCTTGTCGGATCAACAAGTTGAACAGACAATGAGCCGGTCACTTATGGCGGAGAACAACAACCATACGAGCTTGTAACAGACGAGTTTTGCTGAAGAAAAAAACGAAAAGACGCATTTTGGCAAGCGTGGTGTACGACATCCTCTGGCCCGATGAACCGATGACTTTCGAATGGTCGCTGGTCCTTCCAACACCGGAATATCTCGCGAATAGGTGAGACCTTAGTCCAGAAGAAGACTGCGATAGTTTAATAAGAAAAAGCGAATAAAAGTGAGTTAGGTAAGAAGAAGAGCGTCGATGGCTCAATGGTAGGACTATTGCGCTCCTACCAGGAGGGCTGAGGTTCAAACCCGCCACGTACCAATGTGTTTTTCGAATTTTCGAAAAATATATGTACGTTATCCGACGCTCTTACGGTGAAGGAAAACATCGTGAGGAAACCTACGCACGCCTGCGAAGAGATTCAAAGGTTGTGCGTGAAGTCGTCCAACTCGCACTGGGCCCGCGTGGACGACTAAGGCCTAATCATCCTATACGGGTAAGCTCGTGCCCCTCAGTGGGGACGTTTAATGAGCTGATGAAGAAGGTAAGAAGATGTTCGTTCGTTAAAAGTAATAGTTAGAAAGTAACGTAATGCCAGGTGCCAGGTTGCAGATGTATGCCAACTGCTAGGGATCGGTCCACGTGAAAATCATAAGAGGAGACCGTCGTTTAGCAGTGGATATTTTAGACTATAACGAAGATGATGAAGGAAAAGCCACCCAGCGCGGTTACGATCCAATTTACCTATACCTAAGCTAGTCGGGAAGGCCTACCCACTGCAGTGGGATTAAAAGCTGAAGATGATATATATAATTGCTACAGAGCCGAAGAAACAGGCACTGTAGCAATTATATATATTTTTGGTAACCCTGTCACTTTGTAACAGTATATCTGCGCGTGTACCCGGCCATAAGTTCCCCATTGAGTAGACACAATTAGTTAATTGCTCGAACAGTGCATGTCCCCGCGTCGTCACTCGCCCTGCTGTTTGTTTTGCTATTGTTACCTAGTTTTAAGCCAGTTATGTAACGCCCATAACTTGCTTAAAACCAGGCTACATATAAATGTGATAAATATTAAACATGATACATCTAACTAGTGCGCAATGCTATTTTTTTAATATTAACATTTATAAGAAAAAATATGTACCTGTACTTTTGATGCTTTCAAGTCTAGTATTTGTTGGTATGTGAAATGTAGGACGCCTATTTTTTTTCAACACCCAGTCGTCGAGGGAGCGTCGGTGGCTTAATAGTGTGGACTATTGTCTTCCGATCGGGAGGTCGCCGGTCCTTTGGAAGGCATGTGTGGGGCCGAAGCCAACAGCACAGAGGCCTTTTTTCGAATGTTTAATCTTTGTAAGTGTTACACGTGGCGGATGCCATCACAGAATGCACAATATGATACAAGCCATGATGACCCCCGCCAGGTGTAAAGACTATTGTAAATATATGGAAACTACGATACTGGACTATGGAATTGGGTTTTGGTGGCCTGGATATCTGGGCTATGGCGGAGACTACTACTACTAATACGACTACTACTACTATTATTATTATTATATAAATACATACTGCGAACTTTCAAACACCATCACATGAACAAGTCAAAAACATGTGAACAAATCAATAACACATCACAAGTCATTAACGAAGCCCCATTCCCAAAGGTACTTCTATCAAAGAACCGAGTAATAACGGAAGCCCGTTGAAGCCAAAAGGGTAAACGAAATTGGATTGTCAAAAATCAATCAAATTTAGTATGACAGATCAAAGAATAAGTACTCACTGCTATGTTAATTTCCCATTGATTTCAATTGAGATCTAACTGTCAGCGGGCAGGATACACAGTGCGTAGAAGGTTCTCGAGTGGCGTTCAGAGCGAGTTCATGTTAAGCGCGTGGTTGTTTGCTACGTGGCGGGATTTGAACCTGCACCCTCCAGATTGAAAGGCAACAGTCCACGTCGATGAGCCACCGACGCTCCCTTAGTGTATCAGCCTACATCTCAACCATTACACCCCACAGGTCGCCAACAACATTTACTTCTTACATCAAAACTCAAACGACCGATACATTTGAATAATTTAATCTACCTATATTCAATTGCGATCGCATCATAATGGTGTGGTACGCTGTACCATTGTATCGCTGACCGCGATGGTATCTGGCAGGAGTGGCCATTGTTACTGAGAACTATATTTAAATCAATGCTGAGAACAGCCGATGGCTATTAAAGCTTGATGGCCGCTACGCCATAAGCTTTGTTTGCGATAGAGAAACAAATATCACACAACGCCATCTATACACAAACTAAGCATTCGCCTGTAACATACTTAAATACTTTTTTTATAAATACATACCTACATATCAGATATAGAAACAACCAGACCGTTAGAAACATGTTCATGCACACAAATTAATATTTTTACTAAATTCACAGCGTCATCTAGCCAAAATTTAAATGGAACAAAATGTTTTATATGTCGCATCGAATGAACAAGGAAATCTTTACCTAACTTAAAGCTTAAACTGAGGATGTATAAAAATTATTATCCACACTTATGTATGTCCCAGTATCAAATCAATGCTATTGCGACGGCCTTATTGCACAAGGATTTTTTTCCAGGCAACCATACATTCTATTTATATATTTTAATGACTAAATCCTATTAATATTACTAAACCCGGATCATATGGCCTGGTAGCGGGCTCCATTAATTTGGCTAAATCAGTCTACATACAATATGCTGCAAGTGCTGGCATATCAATCTTCAAACCATAGCACTGATTGCCACGCTCGCATAATATCGATACTATAACAACAATAGTACTAAATTGTAATTGTAAAAGCTCCAACAACAATAAAAAAGCTGTCACAACAAACCCATTCGGCATCCCAACAGATCAACTATCAACCGTAACTAATGCAAAGTCCATCAAATCTGTTCGACACGCTTTATGAATACAAATAAATAATCGACACCGATTGTATGCTAACGCGACAAGAGTCGACAAAAAGCACACAATCACACTTTTTGTTGCACCCCTGTCACAATAAAGTGGGGGCCAATAAAAACACAACCGACTCCCGGAACTGAAGCAAAAAACGGCGTAAATCAAACAGTTCTCTTCGAGAGGGTTGCATCACGCCGAACGGAATAGGGGACCGGAATGAGTTTTAATTACACTAAGAGCGTAAGATTTTCACATTGAAATATACAAATAATTCTCATTTATATAGGTACCGTTAGTCGCCACATAGACGTAAAATAACCAGGAATATAAAACATTTTTTTATGGTACGAAGTGAACAGCACGGTCTTGACGCTGACCGTGCTGTTCACTTCGTGATTGATACGCCTGACCATTACAGAGCGGCATTAAAGGAGACAACTGATGAACAGTTATTAGTCTCCTTCAATGCCGCTCTGCGCCCGTCACCCGAGACAACAGATGTTAGGTCTCTTATACCTGGTAATTTCACTAGCTACAGTGCCCTTATCCCGAAACATAGAAGTGCAAAACACTTCTATTTCACGGGACGATATCTGGCAGTACGGTGGTACCTACCCAGACGACTCAGTATCGAGTCTACCACCAAGTAAAACACAAACAATCTTAACTTAGTTTAAATTCAAAGGCTGTTTTATTCGTTGAAGCAATTATATTTTATCACATAAATGCTTCAATTATTCAGGATATAACAAAACTACAACTTTTAATGTCCTCTCATACGATATGTTATCAAATAAAAACGTTATTTCAACTTGTCCCAAAGAGATAGCTCACAGAAAACACATAAATCACCGACCGTGGAGATCTCCGATGAATCCTTTTATCGAATTTTATTACAAACATCGACAGTCGTAAAAGATACGTATCGAAAGCGAAGTTGTGTTTGCCCGCAGAGATAGATAGTGAGGATTCGTAAAAACCGATGATTTGTTGGAACTGATAAAAACAAAGGCCGTTGTTCGAGATCTTTGTCGATTGTTTGACCAATTAAGATATACGAGAAATGTCATTTAATAATGTTGTCAGTTTATCTGTTTTTGATTTTATTCGCAAACTGGTAAAGTTTAAAATATGATGGAATTAAGGTAGTAAATAAAACCTATCATGGTGGTTAATGTTCTGAATTTGTTATCAAAATGTTGAAGGGGAAGTTTAGTGTTTTGAACTAAGAATATGCAATTAAATTTTTCGTTTACGTATGATACCTGATTAATATTTATGGTTTACATATTATTCCTGCAACGATTCACAACACAAGCTAATTTTTAGGTTTTTTTCTGACATATTATATTGCTATGTTGACAGGTGCGAGCCAAACGTCTAAATATATTGTGGTTTATACAGGAACTAGCCGGGTTATGACACACTTTTGTTGTAAGCGAGACTCCACCCGTAGTGTTTTATACCGTATACGTCTTAAATACTTGAATTTTTCTGATCATACAAATTCAGTCATATAAAATGTATTCAAAATTTAAGCATATCGCTCCACAAAAGTCACATAGCTACGCATACAGTGATTGACATTCAAAAGCTTTTGAATCTGTCTGGATACATACTGGAGCGATATAGATAAAAACTCAATTTATATTAAAATCGATCCAGTATCAATACTCTGAGACCGCTTTGAGCCCTCATCCGATGCGATAGGGTTGGTTGGATTTTATAACATAATAAGTAAGTTAATAATTACTTTATCTAGTAGCATAGAAGATAGAGTTCGTAAACTGTATGCATGGTGAGTAACAGTGTCGTGAAGTATATATGCAAATAAGCAGTGCATACCCTGTGCGTGCAGACAACTCGGAAAATCGCTAACAAAGTAAATGATTCCTACTTCTTCCCCTTTTTCCCCTACAGATTTGAAACCATAGGCGATCTGTTGTCTACAACAGCACACAAGTTGACAAAAATGGAATTTATTTATAGTTTTTGCGATTAGTGTCACTCAATTTGCATACCCTACTCATGATCTATGTGCACGCCACTGGTGAGTACGGTAGGTATCCATTGGACACGACTGTAGCAAGAATATGATATACACAAGTTATAGTGATGAAAGCTCGATAAAATAGTATTAAGAACGCTTGGTAAACAAATATCTCAAAGATCAGATATTGGATGGGTGACCGAATTTATTTAGTACTTCTCCTTCTCTTCTACCTATCGCAATCTCCTACTGAACATAGGTATCCCCCATTTTGCGACAGATATCCCGGTCCTTCGCTTTCCTTATCCAACCGCCACCAGCGGCCTTTCGCAAGTCTTCGGTCCATCGGGCCGGAGGGCGTCCTACGCTACGCTTGCCGAGACGCGGTCTCCACTCCAGAACTCGTCTGCTCCAACGGACATCGGTTCTGCGACATACGCGACCAGCCCACTGCCTGGCTCTCAGTCATCTGGGCTCGCCAATTGCCAGGTAAAGATGTAAAGGCAATTTGCGGCCAACAGCAGTAGTCAGTTCGAAACTACCAACCCACTGCCAGTGGGTTGGTCGAACCTATTCATATTTTATTTTGTACTTAGTCTTTTTTATTCCATAGATCAGTAAAGGAGCTGTTGGTTAATCGGTTAGTGACAGTTACTGGTAATATATGCTGGATAAAGGTTCATAACACAAGGTTTAGTTATAGAATTGAAGCAAATGAGCAGTGATCTCTCTGTTAGACGTGTATGCTACATATTTCTTTACTAATAATAATACTTTCGAAATTTTAAACAAAGACGTTATTATTTTTGTAATACCAGCATGAAATGACTACTCGCTTATCTTAACATCATAAAGTAACAAAATAACTGCAGACATTGCAGCTGGAATTCATTTGTAGCGTTCTCGTGCCCCCTGTGCGCCACCCCTAAGGAGGAGCGGTTTTATCTTCACAGCGGCTCTTATGAAATTGTAATAGATTTAATTAGAGAGATGTTGTTAGATAAAGGCGATTAATCTTCATTGAGCCACCGAGCTCCGCGCTCATGTGTGTTTATTGAACAAGTTATGTTCATCACAAATTGATGGAATTAGTCCTTTACAACTCCAAGTTTCATATAATCTAGTTAACCGGTTGAGCGTAGCGCTGGTTAAAACATTCTAGAGATTATCTTTCGATCTGCAATTGCAGTCTAAAGTAAGCTGCTCATTGAATTTATTTTCTTTGTTTCAGGGTTTCATACCTCAATAGAATACAACGAAATTCTTATAAGACCAATTTATTGTATGTCTGTACGACTGCATCTGTCTGAACTCTTTTCTCTAAAATGCGTTAAGGATGCGGAGATATAACAAAAATTTTTCATTATTTAAAATTTACTATTCCTTTTCTGATGAGCACATAGTGTATTTAATGTACCTATATAAGTTTGTGCGGAACCTCTTGGAGTGCACATCGACTTGCATTCGGCCTGTTTTTAAATAATATTTGATAAGAGACCTGTTTTTAAACACACATACCTACGCAAAATGTTAAGTGTTTTAGGTGCCCTTTGAATGTACATATACTGCAAAGGGTTTCAACCCGCGTACTTCTCTACCATTACACCAAATGTCTTAAGTTATGACATTCTACTACACCATAGATAACATTATTAATTAATACTCTAGAAATCAAAGTGAGGTTAATAAACAATTTTTGAAAGGGCGCCTAGATCACTTGGCATTTCGCGTGATAATTATTTTCTAATATTAATGGCTCGTAAGAGGGACACGTACGCACAAAAACGTGTCACGCACAAACGTATTCGCGTCCCCAGATTTATTATTAGCCCAAAGATAATACAGTTGTCGTCCTTCATGATTAACAGTTCGTCTGCCAGACGACCATTACTCATTGTGGATTAAAGAAGGCCGAACCGACTCGGAATAAGTATACATTAGGAACAAAAAGTAATGGGACAATGCTTTTAGATTAAATCGATGGTGGAATTAATGAAAAGGTCAAAATTGAGCGATGGTTTTCTGCTATTCATTGAGCAAAAAGTTTAATGTAATTGATTGTCGGTGCTAAACCATTTATGATGGCTAAATTATTATAATGGAAGGAGGTATCAATAATAAAACCTGAAAAGCAACTCAATGGATTTAACTATAAGAATGGATTTAGAATTTTAATTGCACTTTTTAGATATAATAACTTTGATTTCAATTTTTTTATATATCCTGTGTAATAAATGTGTGTATGTGTATTTAATAAAATTCCACAAAGTTGTTTATATATATTTTTTCTGATATAAAATTAGTTTAACTTACGACACATTATATTAGATACCGGCCACGAAAAGTTCCATCAAAATTAGTCCAGCCATTTTCAAGCCAGAGTTTTGTCAGAAATAACAAACAAAAAAATCAAAAATAATTAATATGTTCTATGTAGGTAACATTATAATATATATTTATAGACATTAAGTAATCTCGGTTATTTCAATATTACCAGACACTGTCTTAATTTTATTTATTTGCATAAAACTGATATTTATGGATTTGAGCGGAGTGCAATACAGATTCGTGGGAACCAGGCGCACCTCCCGACACTACAATAGGCACCTATTATGTATTCTAACAGTATGTTTTCAATTACGCGAAGCGATTCCCCGAAGAATACATTTGGCTTACTATAATGGTTTTTGCTGCGGAAATTGATGTTGATATAATGTTTTGTTTAACAAAGGGTATGGAACGTCTTATACTGTATCCCACGAGAATGTAGTTGACTTTTGATATGGACCAGTATTTGGCGTAAACGTTTGTGTGAGGAGTACTTTATTTAGCTGCGTAAGAAATATTTGCGTTTGAAGAAGGATTGCGAGGACATTAAACTTTATTTCCTTACGTGCAGCACACACACACAGACACAGCCCGCTATGGTGCCTCGTTCCTAATGCGCACAGCAAATGAATGGAACTCTTTGCCTCCTTATGTGTTCCCGATCATTATAATCTGGCCGTCTCACAAGAGTGACTAGGCTGTATCTAGGCAGGCATGATCCATCCTCGGCCGCATTATCACTTACCATCAGGTGAGATGGCGGTCAAATGTCTGCCTATAGTAGATAAAAAACCACAGATTTCCCAATACAGGAGATGAGGCAAGCCGCGTTTAAAGTGCGACAACTGTAAGCTCAACGAGCATACACTGGCTACCAATTTACCGCTTCTGTAGACAGTCAAGACGCACGATATAGAGAAAAATTACCTTTTTCCAAATGCCATCCTGTGCAATTGTAACATGCCGTCATCGTAATGAATCAGTAAATTTACCAAGAAATATAATAACTTTTCACAGGTAAGAACCGAAAAGAAATTGCGACACTGGGACTGCCTATAAACTTGGCGGCTTGTCCAGTCTAATGTATATTCTGATGTCTGTGTAAAAAACAGAAAGCCACAGATGTTTTAATCTACAAATATACTACTACTAGTTCCGATTACTCCGGCAAGAAAATAAATGGCAACATACAATAAAAAATCTGAGTAACTAACAAACCCAATTTATCATACCTTAGTATATTCAAATTTCAATAGTTTTAAATATAAATAACTGCTTTATAACCCGTACAATTCTTAGTTACTACAAACATTACTGTGTAAACATACAATACGCGACCACATTTTGTACATCCCCGTCGTACAAGTTCAAGCAAATATTGTTCTTATCCAAACAACATCCAATCTATTATTGCGGAGGTTCAAGTTATCTCATACACAGCATCTCTGTAAAATAATTAAAGCTCTCGCGTATCCGAGCTAAATAATTCATGAGCCATCGGCAACTATTAACATTTTCATTAGCGCGGCGGTTGGGTGCTTCCAACTAAATATAAAGTTTAGTTTGATATTAAAATTGTAAGCATGCCCTACGGTATTATTCCCTATCTTTGGGCGTCTTGTTAAGTATTTTACTAGGTGGTAGACTCGATACTGAGTCGTCTAGGTAGGTACCACCGCAGTGTCAGATATCATCCCGTGAAACAGGAGTGTTATGCACTTTTGTGTTTCGGGATGAGGGCACTGTAGCTAGTGAATTACCGGGTATAAGAGACGGGTGACGGGCGCAGTGCGGCATTGATGGAGAATGATTACTGTCTATCAGTTGTTGGTCTCCTTTAATGTCGCTCTGTCATGGTCTGGCGTATCACTTACCATCAGGTGAACGTCCAGAACGTCCTGTACACTTATAACAAAAAAAAAGTATAGGCAAAGATGTGGTTAGGACATTGAGATGACGTGAATTATCAATTTTTAGAACTAAGAAGGTTCTACTAGGTGGTAGACTCGGTACTGAGTCGTCTAGGTAGGTACTACCGCAGTGCCAGATAGTCCCGTTAAATGGAAGTGTTTTGCACTTGTGTGTTTCGGCACTGTAGTTAATAAAATTACCAGTTAGAATAGACCTATCAGATAACACGGGTCTCGGGCGCATTGCGGAATTAGTGGAGAATAATAACTGTCTATCACTTGTTGGTCTCAATCAATGTCGCTCCGTCATGGTCAGGCGTATCACTTATCACCAGGTGAGCGTCCTGACCGTTTTGTGCACTTTGTAACATAAAAAAGGTTCAGTACGCAATAAGTTCAGTCGCTAAAGTAGCATCTAGTGCTTTTTTTTTCTTTTATAGACGGACATTTGACCGCCATCTCACCTGATGGTAATTGATGATGCGGCCGAGGGTGGATCATGTCTGTCTCGGAACAGTTTTGTTTATTCCATTATTATTTATCTTAGCTATTAATTCAGGATAGTAGTCGTCAACACCGACCAATATATCATTAGATTTATATTTTTAAACGCCTTAAACTACCATAGATTCTAGGCAACAACTTTACATACAGTTATATAGCAAGTTCCCAACAACCCTTAACAAACATCAACCCTTCAAAACGAATATATTTTTTAAAAAGGCTATTTCCCGTCTCGTTCAGCGATCTCGCCCGCGGCGTCCACGATTCGATTCCCATGACAAACCGCGACAATATTTGCTACCACCAAAAAAATATTCCTTCAATTCCAACATCCGTGGGTTTTTGGAATTTGTTACCGAACAAGGTTACTGTTAGTTTGTTTGAGGGAAATGCCCCTTGAAGGGAAATGAAGGTTATAAAATATTGGTGTCGTAAAAGTGGTGAATCTTGTTTGTTTTGATTTATAGCCACCGCTTCAATAAAAGCTGAAGCCATGAATTAAAAACAAAACTTACATGATGATACGATTTAGGTTCATAAAAACATACACCAATAATAAACTTATTATTATTATTTCATAGGTAGTCAAACAAGCACTCAAGGATATTTTGGACGCAATTGTATTAAGGAGCAAAGAGTGTTACATGATTAAATGAATTCACACAGAGCGTGAGTGATTCATTGGTGTGGAATGTTGCCTCTCGTTCTGAAGAGCTGGTTCAAAACCCGCTACGTATCAATGTCTTTTCGAATTTTCGAAATTATATCCGACGCTCTTACGGTGAAGGAAAACATCGTAAAGGAACCTGCGCACGCCTGCGATGAGATTCAAAGGTATGTGCGTGACGTCGGCCAATCCGCACTGGACCCGCGTGGATGACATAGGTTTATACATCCGCGTACGGGTAGGCTCGTGCCCCTCGGTGGTGACGTTTAATGAGCTGATGATGATAATGATGAGATGTTAAGTGGGAACAAGCCACTTAATTCCGAGGTCACGGCCAGTTTATAAGCTTTTTTCTTAAAAAAAATTATGTATTACACTAATAAGTTACTATTGACACTCTCCAACAGCATGTTGTTTATAAAAGCGAGTCATACCACGAAGCGCTGGCTGCCATAATTTCATTTTTACCATTCGGCGCGCGTAGGTGCTGGTCTGCGCCTTGTCTAGGCCGAGAATGGGCCGGCACAGAAGGGATGCTACGTTGAAAGTTACTAAAATCATAATGTAGTATAGATTTTATGCATCTATTATATTAAAGATTTTGCTCCCGCGACTACTCACACCGGTTGAAAATCGGCGTTACGCTCTGATCATGGCATATGCTGACCGAGTTCAATTCGGTATTCTCCACCATCCGCAATAAAATACCAAACCTTATTTTTATAAAAGCGCACCTTATTTTATCATTTCATTGATCACTTTTGTTTATTTGCAGTATTGTATTTTTAAATACACTGAAACCAATAAATATTAATGATAGTGATCAATGACGTCACATATCAATAATCTCATACAAAATATATGAAAACGTTCCTTTGACAGTTCATAAAAAGTGCGTCAACGATTAGCAGTGTCAAGTACCCAATTACTTTTGTCATTTGACAGCACAGCGTTGTTTTTATTTGTTTATAATATTTTTTGTTTTTGTAATACGATCCAATAGCCTGTAGGGCAGTTCTCCTGGAAGAAGAAAAACAATAAAACCCGTTTTTAATCAACAGTAAATATCGTTGTAATGTTCAGTGCTTGAAATATATCCGCAAGGCCGTGAATATATTTGGAAAGCTGACCACAGGTAACAGGACGAAAATCTTATAATCATCAGCTTATTATATATTCCCACCGAGGGGCACGAGCCTCGCCGTATAGAGTATAAGACCTATAGGTCCACGGGAGCCCAGCGATTTGCCAACATAACGCACAACCTTTAGATTTCCTTCGCGTAGGTTTCCTTACGATGTTTCTCTCACCGCAAGAGCGTCGGATAAACTTACATATAGTTTTGAAAAGGATTTGATTCTGCACCCTCCAGATCGGAAGGCAACAGTCCACACCAATGAGCTACCGACATTAAAAATCTAACTAAAACTAAACTTGTACCTTCTGCGCATCCCATCTTTGGTGCAGACCAACCGCGTCACCTGTCCGCGGCTGGCCGCGCGCCAGACGTCGATTGCATCGACTTCGCGCCCATTTTATTAAACGCTTGCCGAATTCGTGGTTTCGTTTAATTTTTATATGAGCAATACGAAAGCTCGTTGTTTTGAATTCAGAGTGACAAGAGTTAAATTAGTTCTAACTAATGTTATAGAAAAAAGTCATTTATAAAATTCAGGACCTAGGTCTATAGCACATCTGAATGTCAAATTAAGCTACCACTGGTTTGGGATACACCTTAAACTGAGAAAAACCCAGAAACTTAAAAAGGGCTTCTAACATAACTAAGTAATTTTGGAAAAAAAGGATGTGTCATTAAAAGATTTTTTTAATATTACACAAGCTGCCATTTCTACACTTAGTCGGTATTTTCACATAAAGTAAATTCATTAAAAAAGTAAGCAATAAAGCAGAGCCCATCCGATGGCATATGATAACTTACGCCTTTACTCGTAATACACTAACGAATGCGTAAAAAACGTTAAAAACATCTTTAAGAAAGGAAGAGAGAAAACTTTTTTGTTTTAGGATGAGGGCACTGCTAGTAAATTTTCTTGGTATAAGAGAGCTAACATCTGTTGTCTCTGATGACGGGCGCAGTGTGGCATTGATCAAGAACTAATAATAACTGTCTATCAGCTGTTAATTTGCCTTCAATGCCACTCTGTAATGGTTAGGCGTATCGCTTACCATATGTCATAAGTCAACGTTCTGACCGTCCTGTATGCTCTGTAACACAAGAAAACATTAAAATTTGATTCACAACAGTTGTTTGTGAGTTTGTGGTATATTCCCGGCGAACGGACCCATTCAGCCTGAAGCATTGCTCTGCCACGCTTATCATGAAGGTTTTAAGTCTGTGACACGTAAAAGATCCACAATGGGTTGTAAAAGCAGAAATATGAATACTGATAATATGATAATCCATCTGTGTAATCGATACTATACAGCTAGGCCAAAATCACATGCTGTCACCACTCGGGTAGCCTGGCTAAGCGCCAGGGCGCCGAATTAAGAACTTTTGCATGTACGAATATTAGGAAATAAATAACAATGTTTTATGCAAGTTTCTTAAGCTTGTTGGAAATAACTTCTTTGCCAATAAGTCGCGCACTGTCATAAAAAGCTATAATATTCTAATGGAAATAAATAATAAGTACAATAATGGAGCGTCGGTGGCTCAGTGGTGTGGACTGTCGCCTTCCTACCGGGAGGGCTGAGGTTCAAATCCCGACACGTACCAATGTATTTTCGAATTTTCGAAAATATATGTACGTTATCCGACGCTCTTACGGTGAAGGAAAACATCGTGAGGAAACCTTCATGCACGCCTGCGAAGAGATTCGAAGGTTGTATGTGAAGTCGTCCAATCCGCACTAGGCCCGCGTGGACGACTAAGGCCTAATCACCCTATACGGGTTGGCTCGTGCCCCTTGGTGGGGACGATAATGAGCTGATGATGATGACAATAGATGGGAAAACCTGTTTCTAACGCATTTAACGCTGTTTTGGAAGTTGTAGGTAGACGAATATGTTTACCTGGGATCAGTAGTCCAAGTAGAGAGCGTCGATGGCTGAATATTGTGGACTGTCACCCTCTTACCGGGAGGGCCGGGGTTCAAATCCCGCCACGTACCAATGTGTTTTCGAATTTTCGAAAAACATATGTACGTTATTCGACGCTCTTAAGAAGTGAAGAAAAACATCGTGAGGAAATCTGCGCACGCCTGCGAAAAGATTCAAAGGTTGTTCCTGAAGTCGTCCAACCCGCACTGGGCGCGCGTAGACGACAAAGGCCTAACACACTATACGGGTAGGCTCGTGTCCCTCAGTGGGGACGTTTAGTGTGCTGATGATGATGAAGTAGTCCAAATGAATGAAGCGATCGAAAAGTTAAGGAAGATCTTTTCTTCCAAAATATCTCAGTGTCTAAAGACAAAGGTCTTTGGCTAATGAGTGCTGCAAGTTCTGAATTACGGAAGCAAAAGGTCATTCACTGAAAGCCTTTTCAATAGGCTTAATAGACCGGTGTATATCTTGCGTGATAACGCAAATTACGACTAGAATACAAACAAAATCGCGTTCAAAAGTCAGTATTTTGGCGAGAACTTTACATTTTCATATTTCACGCAAGTGTCGGCGGTGTCAAAGCCTCTGTATGATCGAGAGCTCGACAAACTTTGATTTAGGGCTTGGTTTGACGTTTGTGTGAGTGTACGGGATTCTACTGACAAGTGCACCGCCGAATTGATGAATGAGTTCATCGATGAATGAATGATGCAATTGGTATGGAATACACTAGTTGTTGTAGTTGTTGTTGTAGTTGTTGTTGAGCGTCGGTGGCTCAGTGGTGTGGACTGTCACCTTCCTACCGGGAGGGCTGGGGTTCAATCCGACACGTACAATGTATTTTAAATATATGTACGTTATCCGACGCTCTTACGGTGAAGCAAAACATCGTGAGGAAACCTTCATGCACGCTGCGAAGGTTGTGTGTGAAGTCGTCCAATCCGCACTGGGCCGCTGGACTAAGGCTAATACTTTACGGGTAGGTCGTGCTCTCGGTGGGGACGTTTAATGAGCTGATGATGATGATGATAACACTAGTTGTTTGGATGTTTGATTTATCCTGACATTCACAGAGCCATCTACCGAATTAAGCGAAGGCTTGTAGTTAACATATTTTTATATTTATTTTTTATCTTTGTACAGACAGATTACTGTCATAAAGCATAGATAAAAAAATGCATTTAGTAAATCTAGACAGCAATCTATAAATAGTGTAATCGTGATAAATAATTTCTGCAGCAGACAGAGACAAACATAAAAAAATAACAAAAAAGGTAATACAACTTGTTTCAATATTTCATATTATTTGGACTATTTGGTGGAGGAGGTCATATACTAGCCTTTATCAATCTATAGTTAATCTTTGAACTGAGCAAATTAGAATCTATACTAATATATAAGCTGAAGAGTTTGTTTGTTTGTTTAACGCGCTAATCTAGGACTACTGGTTCGATTTGAAAATTCTTTCAGTTAGATAGCTTATTTGAGGAAGGCTATAGGCTATATATCATCACGCTACGAGTATAGAAGCGGAGCAGCATGGAAGAAGTTTCAAATCGGGGGTATTTTTTCTACTTGGAGCTTCCGCTGCGTAGCTGAGTAAACGGTTAAAGTTAACAAAGTCATGTATGAGGTATTGTTCTCCTTTTAAAGGTCTACAAAAAGTCGCGAGAGTATATTCTACT
>PQWD01000827.1:63772-80289 GCA_019425675.1 Leucinodes orbonalis | reverse complement strand
ACACCACAACCACACACGAGAGAGATAGTTTTTATGAGATTACCTATGTAATACAATATGTAATTAAAGAAGTAATTTATGGTCTTGAAAAAGTCTCCCTAAATATTGGAATACAAAGTTTAATAATTTTTTGTCAACTGAAATTTTTTCAGATCGAAGAATGAACCATCGTTTATATTTCAAAACATATTGGGAAAATGACTATATTTATGTGCTGTTATTTGTTGTGACTTGTTCGTATTTGGTAGTGATAATACAGTAAATGACTTTAAAATTCAAGTATGTAATAACTTTACAGATGAAAGATTTAGGTCTAGCACAGTATTATTTGGGAATACATATTCAACAGGAGTCTCGAAAATGTGTAGAGACTGTCTTATCAGAACGATTTTGTAAAGTTGTTGGATCTTTATCAAATGTCCGAATTGTAAAACTGTTTGTACTCCATAGAACCAGAACTTTAATTTTGATTATTACAAAGAGATATAAAGCTGAGAATGTTGAAATGAAAAAGCCTGCAAAATTTAGTTTGGTAGTCTTCTGTATGCAGTGTACTAGACGCAGATTTTTGTGCTGTAGGCTTTTTTAGTAGATTTAATGTGCTAGTGCTAGTTTGTTTAAATGTTTAAGAGGATTTGAGATACATTAGGGACTATTGATTATCTTACATACAAATTGATACTGGAATATACAATGAATGTAAATTAAGGTTTCAGTGATGCAGATTGGGGGGCTGGTGATGTTGCAGAGGAGTCGACATCTAGGTCAATTATTTTATATTTTTAATTGTCCAGTATTCTTGGTAGCACCAGAAACAATTGTGTAACCTAGAGAGTCATCTTTGTGACGCTGAATATGTAAGCTTTAAGTGTATGTATTATGGAAGGATACTATTTTGAACAAAGTTTACTTAAAGATTTTGGATATTTAATGTAGATATTGAAATATTAGAAGACAACAAAGTGTAATTAACATAGGCAAAGCAATATGAAAGTTATAAAAGATTGAAGCACCATAGATATAAGTATCAGTACATTGTAGAAAGTTTTTAACTGGTTCCATAAAAGTTAAATATGTTTTGTAGTAGACAACATGTAGCTGATTGTTAACTGAACCTTTAGGCAAAATACTATTTTGTTAAACTAAGGATAAAATTTTGTCAATGGAGTTCTTAAAATAGGTTTTAATAGATGGCGTAGGAAGGTACTAAATAGTATGATATCTTGTTTATACATGGAATGTTGTTTAGTTTTTCGCCTATATTATCGCATATTTGTTGAAAGGTAGGTAACTTAAAGGGGTGTAATTCAACTTTTGTATAATGTTAAAATAATGGTTGTATGGATTAAAATCTAATCTTGAAGGGGTGTGTTGAATTGCACATTTATATTTTATATAGTTTTAGCAAATAGATAATTTGGTTCAGTTCTGGCAAACTCTCTCGCTATGGCCGGTCAGGCGATAACATCTTGTTGTTTTGTACAGAAAATAATACACGTGATTATTACATAAAAATCTATTTTATTTCGCTCCATCTGCTGCTGATACATCACAAAATTAGTAGCAATTAAAGCTAAAATAAACAAGTAAATATTTTTTTGCAACATTTGTAATGTGGTTATTATTATCAACTTGTAAATAATAATAGGTTCAAGTATCATATTATGGCTTACTATTTTATTAGTTATTTTACTAGCCGCGTTAACCTTTATCACCTTAAAGCTTAAAGAATAACTGTGTGTTATTCTTTAAAGCTAAATTGCTCGGGAGAAGAAAAAATAAAATAAGCATATTTGGAAAATTGACAAGATACTATCGCTATTAAGTTATCTAATGTTACTGTTTTTATAATCTCACTTTTCATATTTCCTAACAGAAATTGTAACGCTATGTTTTTTTTAATATACTTAGTAAGTTTTTTCAGATAATTGGGCTCATTATAGGCATTTGGTTAGAATCCTACTTTTTATAACGATTTGTGGGCTAAATTAAATATCAGACCTGTAGGATAGCTTAAGTTGTATTTAAGTATTTTATGATGATCAATTAATAAAATAAATAAATAATAAATCCATTTCATTTGCACTATTTTAATTTTACAAGGTGATGAATTGCAGCAGCTGAGATATGAGTATATTCATAAAGATATGTCGCTGGTTTAATGCTCTGCTAGATATTTTTTATGCTGAAAACCATTCATTGTTTCAAGTTAACATGTCAGATTAAATTCGGAAAGACACAGGCTATAACAGAAACATTTACGGAGAACGGGGTGGCACCGATTCCTATGGAACACTTTAAAATCGGGATTGGGGTGAGAACAGGGCTGTTACAAAATTTTAAACAAGCAAAGTTTTATGATATATTTAACGCCTTGAAACAGTTTGCTATGTATTAAAATAAATTTGTGATATATGTACTGTTGTTTTACCTACCTACCTACATTAGGTTGATAAATATTGCTTTATGGAATGCTGTACTGTAGGTATGGTCAAACTCAAATTTTCCATATAAAATTGAAGGCAAAGCACTGGGAATCATTCCGACTCTTCCGACGACGCGAAGAGCTCGACGCAGAAAACCTATAGTTTTTTCATTTTCCTATTAATTAATACCTCTACCATGTAGGTCAACTGCAAGGCACAATACGGGAAAACAAAAGTCGATGGTGAGACTTTCACTGTAAGGGTTTTCGTGTTGGCAGACTGGCTAGAGATCTCGTCTTTTTCAGGCTGAGTACTAATGAAACTCACCAGCAATGGTCGGCTATAGTCACAAATTACTAGGACCTTACATTACCTGTACTATAAATGGTGGCAAATTTGGGGATTTATGGCGGATAATGCTTCCTCAAATAAATTTTACTACAATTATAGAATTTGTGACACAAATAAAATCTTTCAATTTAAGGTTATGTATCCATCTTATAATCTATACTTATTATTTAAACATCTATATGTTTCAATACATATAAAAATGCAAACTTTACGGGCAGCCCTAAACGTTAACACCGGGCTTTGCATCAAGCCCCCAGCTCAGGCACTTACGGCGAATATAAACGGCTATTATGTGTTAAAAAGGATGTCATATAGAGAGTGAATTCTTCTACCTTCGCTATTAGGCGCAATGTCTGCCGCTACTCTTTTTAAAATCATTTGTGACATGCAATTTTATGAAAAGAGTATAATTTTACTTAATTAAGAAGTGTTTTGTTTGCGATTTGTTTTGTGGATGTTGTTATTAAAAAGTTAATTATTCAGAATACTCTAATCTTCTAATAATTTGGCATAAAATTCAATTTTGAATCTAAATATTAATACTACCATGGCAGGGCGTTCTAGAGTTTCAGGACCTTGCGACAGGCCAACGAATCCGTTAATAATTGAAGGTTGTTGGGGGTTTTTTGACTGTATTATGATTATCAGGAATATTGTTACGAGAATCGAGTTTCTCCTGACCCTTCTTGAGAGATACCTTCTGCTTTCCAATCGATTGATGATTCATGGCACATAATAATATATAACGTTGACATTACGATTATAAATAAATAAATAATTAATATCCACTGACATTCACACCGCGCATTACCCCTATTAAGCGTAAGAGACCTGTATTCTGGGTACTAAACATACATTTACTTCTTACATACTTTTTTTTGTAAATACAATTCATATCAATACATCGGAAACACCAGACCAATACAAACAAACATGTTCATAGCATACAAAGTTTTGTGCTGCAATGGGGAGTCGAATCGTGTAATAGCCGACATCTTAACCATTACACCAAATGGCTCGTCAATTGCAGTCTAAAAATTAGTTTTACCTATAGAATTTGTAAGAAAAAAATAATATTTTTGTATTTATAATTGTATTATCATAATTATACAAAATATCATCTTCCACATCGCCAAATTATTAAAATTTTCGGATTCCCTCATATCTATATAATTTTAATTGATATGAAATAAAATCTAATGATAAATGATAAAACAAGATGCATTATCGAGATACGATTTCTAATTTGATAGTTATCAGGCATTCACCGTCTAGGTAATTTTTAATTTCTAATCGCACAGAAAATACAACAAACTTTGCTCTTTCTGATTTTGACTTTGACTAGATAAGTCAAATTCAAAATCCATTTATTAAAATTAGGCACAAAAATACAAAAAGCACTTATGATCATCAAAAAATACACAAAAATAACATTTTAAATAGTTGCTGTTGGCATGAAAACCAAACCAATTATTACTATTCAAAATCATGATTTTAAATAAAATTTTACCTGTACAAATATACTTTGTGTTTTTGTGAAGATTTGTAAATGGCATTAGTGAATACCTATAGGTAAACCAAAGATTATCATTTCATTTTAGAACTGTTGGTGGTTCCGTCCGTATAACATCATCAGTTCACTATACGTCTATCTCACTATATGTACTAATATAGCCAATAAATTATATCGTTAGTATCCACAATAAGTCTATGTTACTTCAATGAATAAATAATTAATTAATTAAAGTATATAAGTAAGTGTACAAGGCTGGTATGTCAATCAAATCAAAATTCCCACTTTTTACTTAGGCTACTACATATAGGCATGCATGCGAGCAGTTTTCAAGGTCAAGGGTCGTCATTGTAACGTCTACGTCTAGTGTGTTCTCAACAAGTTGAGTCTGATACTAAGCCGTGCACTCTTGTGGGTCCCGTGGGTTTGATTTAAATTAAATTTGAAAGGGCGACGGGTTGCGTGCGGCCACTGTGCCGTCGAAGATTACCGCACTGCGTAAGCTGTGGATTAACCATAGTTTACATATAACTAGTCCATCGATCTCCACTTGATTGGCAGGATGGGGTGCCACACGGTGTTGCTATTATGGTAAGAAATTTTTATACAGTTTATTTTAAAAAAATTGTTTAAGTACCTATTCTAACAAAATTGTTCCTGAAACGTTAACTGAAACTCGCGGGGAAGTAATGAGCTGTTGAAGTACGAATGAAAAAGGTCGGGAGTAGATAAATATCAAAAATAAAGAAAAAAATCGATTTATAAGATTAACCTAGTCGGAAATGGCAACTTCATTAAAAGATAAAAATATTGTCTATAATCTGTTACGTATGTCGCTGGAGTTTTACACACATTACAAAATTTACCTAAGAGTTACACTGAGAGGTTTAAACTTTGCGCATCCCAGAACAACAATCACGTTGCTGAAGGCTTTCATAAGTACTTATGAGTGCTTAGGCGTGAGATCGATCGTACTTACTTTAGGCAAATATTTACCAGTTAGAATGGAGTTAAATGTTAAATTCCTAATGGTTAAGTACATAATGTTTGTATTTCATTCCATTTTTAAATAGAAAATATGCTATAGGGGAACGGAGTGCATTGCGTACAGCGGCCACTACGTACACTAACGTTTTGGGAGAACGAAGCGACGTAACGCTGCTTGTCCTTGTCACACGTATTGAAATCGTTGAATTAGCTGTCATACCAATCATTCCCGCCAGGCGGCGTCAAAACATGGCTGCACGAGCACCGTTTGTGTTTATGGTGTCGAAAATATAATTTTTAACCTCCGAAAAGTGAACTGTAAGTACTTTATTCTCAATATATCTGTTGTTTTCATTGCTAAAATAGTATTATTAGAATGTTTTTTAATGGAATTGGGTTTTATGAGAGTAATTTTATTGTTCGTTTTCACATAATTGTGTGTCAACATGGCGGATGCTATATCGGCTAAGTGCGTACACGTGTACGGTATTGGCCGCTATTAAATTAAGAGGATAATGTTAAAATGGTTTCTTAAATTACCTAAGCAAACATATGAATTGTTTAATGTTTAATAATTATGCAGGAATATAATCTGGTACGTTAGCCATGTAGAAATTTTTGTTTACAGATGGATTCAAAAAAAAAGAAATGTTCTTGGTCGCCAAGAAAAATGAAAAGTGCTGTAAGGGCCATTCGAAATGGAGCAAAATTAAGGCCAACAGCTGCTTTGTACGGTATTCCTGTAATGACTTTATCTGATTACTCAAAAAAGGACAGTTATGATTTTTCAATTCACATGGGCAGACGACCCGTTTTCTCACGTGAACAAGAGACCGAAATAAGGGAACAAATTTTACTTTTAGCACGATTATTTTATGGAATGACGCCGCAATCATTAAAGGCTGCAGTTTATGCATATGCTGAGTCTAATAATGTTAAACATCCTTTCAATAAAGCTAAAAAAGAAGCTGGTAAGGATTGGCTGTACGGGTTTTTAAAAAGAAATCCCGAAATAAGCATTAGACGCCCAGAACCTACCAGCGTAAATAGAATTGTAGCGTTCAATGCCACAGAGTTACAGACATTCTTTGACAATCTTTCATCAATGTACGAGAAACACAAATTTGGTCCTCATAGAATCTTTAATGTGGATGAAACTGGCATCAATGCTGTTCACAAACCAGGAAAAATACTTGCTCCAAAAGGAATAAAGCAAGTAGGAGCTGCCACCAGTTGGGAACGTGGAAAAAACATCACCGTATGTTGTTGCATCAGTGCAACCGGTCAGTATGTGCCACCACTTATTATATACCCTCGTTTAAGAATGCATCCATCCCTGGAGCAAGGAGGCCCGAATGGTTCAATTTATAAATGTAGTAAGTCTGGATGGATGATCGAAGAATTGTTTTATATGTGGTTAATGCACTTCGCACAACATACAAAACCATCATTGGAGGACCCAGTTTTAGTGATACTGGATAATCACAGCAGCCATATTTCTATGAGGATTTACGAGTTTTGTCGCCAAAATGGTATTAACATGTTGACTATTCCCCCTCATACATCTCATAGGACCCAACCACTGGATCTTACAGTGTACAGCCCATTGAAAGCAGCCTTGTATAAAGAATGCGATACTTATATGAAACTCAATCAGTATGAAAAACTAACACCTCTGCAACTGATTCCACTCTTCACTAAAGCATATTTGAACGTAGCTAATGCAGAAAAAGCGGTTAATGGATTCCGAGCAGCCGGCATTTGGCCCTTTGATGCGAACATTTTCAACCAATTGATACAAGAAGGAGATGAAAACCTCCCTACCGATAGAATTACTGCTGAACAAACTTTAGAAAACATAGTTCCCGAAACAGAAAATTTAGCTGCAACCACTTTATTGGACCTTCCAATGGATCTTAATGAGCCTCTAACTTTGGAAACTGAAAGTAAAGAGTCGAACATACCCGTTAACGATCCTCGTCCATCAACATCAGGAATTCAAAATTTGCAACTTGGAAGCGGGGCAGAAGTTCAGAAAGTCAAGAAACAAATTTTTGGGAGTCCTAAGAAAAAGAAAACACCTGAATGCTCGGTACAATTCAGTAAAATATCACAGGCTCCTGAAAACAAAAATGTTAATACAAAGAAAAGTAGAAGGACTAAACAGCACTCTACAGTACTCACTGCAACTCCCATGAAATCTGTTTTAAAAGAAACTGAAGTAAAACGAATTGCTAAAAAGATTAAACAAGAAAAAAGTACTAAGATTATTAAAAAAGGACTTAAAAATAAAAAGAATATAAAGAGTTTAAAAAAACAAATAGAAAACGAGATTTCATCATCTTCGGATGGAGAAGAAAATATTATATGTGATGACGAAGAAGAGTTAGATGACGATTTTGATGAAGGAGTGGGAGGTGAGACAGGTGTGGAGGAACTGTGCGTTATTTGTGGTGATTTTGGTAAAGACAGAGAACTATGGTACAGGTGTGTAAGCTGTGGTAGTTGGGCTCATGCTTTGTGTTCGGGTTATGATTCTGCAAATAATTATCACTGTGGATTTTGTATGTAAAATCTACTAAATATTACTATTGATTACTATTGATTTTGATTGAAATATAATTGTCTAAGTTAACTTGTGTTTTATTACGCTAATAGTCTATTAAAAAATATTTATATATGTACGAAGTTAGCCGATAACGTGTACGGAATTATCCGCATGGTTCGGATAATACCGTACGTACACAGTTTTCATTTAAAGTGTCATATCTACTCTAAATATAGTACTTATTTTTTGTCGTTATATATATCAATAATAGATTAAATTTGAAGTGTATTACCAATACATTTTTTCTCCTTAAATTAATTTCTGTGTCAGAAAGACAATCCAAAGTTATGTGTACGGCAATACCCTCCGTTCCCCTAATCGATTTGCCAAGGGTTGCTGGTGGAGACTGAATGAAGTAAGTGGAGGTCGCAAAATGGAGGAGACCTATTGTGGACATCTAGTAACTACTTTAAAATAATTCAAAAGGTTTTAAACAAAAACCTTAGTTTAGGTTTTAGGCGTTGGTTATTTTGAAAACCAGCGCCTTGACAAAAATGTCTTAGTATTAGGTGAGTGGCCACCATTTTGGTAGTAATCTCCCAAATCATAACCACATAATGATAAACAGCATTGAGCGTGGCATATCGAGCAGTAGCCACTTCATAAAAAGATAATAACGAGCATATTTCATTATATGTGAAGGAATTTAGGATGTACACTGCCGTAACTCGTATTTCGCAGGAAAAAAAAAAATAGAAAAAGAAATGACGCATTGTAAATAAAAAAAGTTACAAATACTGTACAAATTTCAACTATAGACAACACTAGGCCCGTCGACAGCATGCAAACTATTCGGGCGTCCGCTCGTACTGCTAGTTAGGCTATTTAACTCCACTCTATTAACCGTGTGATAGATTTTCACCTATCAAAGCCGGTCTTTAGTTTCAAGCTTGATCTGACGTTGGCATAAATCAGAATTGCATGCCTTTTGATATAGTAGAATTCAAGAGGAGTTAGGGTGTGATTCCGAGCTAATTAATATTTCGATTGGCTTATACAAATGTCCAAAAAGAACATAATAAATTAATGGAATGTATTATCTTAAATGAATACATAGTAAACATATGGGTATTAAGTTTATTTATTATTTATGCACACATAAATAGTTGGGAACAATATATCGAACTGAAACAATACGTTTACGTTACTATTAAAATAATTTGAATTCCATGTAAAACTAATTCTTACATATTTTAGATGAATGTGTATCTCATAATAACTTAATGAACAAAATAAATAATATTTCCTTTAAAATGGGATTGAATAAATGGTAACGAAAATTAGTTTTATAGAAAGTAAAAAAACAAAAAAAAGACGAAAATGCAGGGTTCACAATATAATTATAATACATAATTTGTATGTATATACATCACCTAGAAAGTCACACTAGATACACATATTTAATTTAACTTAGTGTGGTGTGCTAAGATGTCTACACAAAAAGTATACCTGGTCATTCTGAATTACCCTCAGTGAGTTGTTATGTAATTTGTTTATTGTTATTATTTGCTGCTTTATTTATTATTTTTATGACTTCTACATGGTCGAATCCTAATTAATGAAAAATATTGTTTGTCGTCATGATTATATCTATCATTATTATACGAAATACCTATAGGTCGATATGTTTCGTAACGAAAGTTTATACACCATGAGTCTTTCGCTGAATGCGTCCTTCAATGCGTAAGGAAAAAGCTTAATTTAAATTCAATTATAGACACTATAACACTTGGAAATAACAAAGAGAAAACACAGCGATTCAATATAAACAAGGAAAGTGCCAAAACACGCCGCAACGAATTGGGTGCGAATTATAAAAGTAGCACAACAAAAGCGCGGATTGAAAAATAAATATAATTAAATGCAAAGAGTGTCGCGAACGTGACAGCCGGCGGGACGTTAATGCCGCCGGACTAAATAACGTTAGAGCACCCTTGTTACTGCAATTACGCTCGTGGGCCGGCTAAAATGTCCGATGGTTAAAATGTCCGCCCATTTTAAAGTTTTCATCCGGATTTGGCGCGCATCACGCACAGAGTTTAAACCATCTATCAGCTTCGTGCGCGCTATTTGATCGCTTTTGGATTTTGATGGGTAGCGATCGTGTTTTGTTTTACCCCTTTAAAAGAAAGCTTCATTTATTTTTTAGTGAAGTTGATAAGGATACAGTTTTTTTTCATTGGAAGAGTTAAAGTTTTTAGAAAGAGTTGAAGTTTTATTTAATGAAAACACTAAAGTTATCTGTGAGAAAGGTTGAGTTTAAGTAACCAGTCTATTATATTCGACTGCAGGGCACAGCCCTTACACATTTACTTTCTATGGTGAGATTTGGCCTTGACCCACTACGGGAACCCAATACGAATTGGTGGGTGTGCTAATGACTGCCACCCTACGAAAGCGGGACTAAACCATGTTAGTTTACGTGCCAAAGCACGAGACGAGATTTTTCGGTCATAGGCCTATGCCTAATAAGAATAACCTTCATAACTGACCATTGAAATAAAATAATAAAATGGGTCCTATCAGAAAATCAATCCTTTCGTACAAGTATTCTAGTCGATTCTAGAACGAGACTCAACGCTAACCTTTACTTAAGATAAGTTAGAAAGGGATGGTGTTATTTATCGTATCCCTCGCGCTATCCCTTTCTCATTCTACTTAAGTGAAGATCGACGCTTGAGTCTCGTTCTAGAATACGGGCCTAAGATTTCTTCTTACCATACAATCACATTTGGCCCGGTGTAAATAAATTCAACAAGAATTTGTCACCACTTCTTAACTTTATTTATTGTAATAGGGAACATGCAAATGTAATATAAATGAATATTTTGATATTAAAATGTTAAAATAACATAAAAGTAGGACACCGTATAGTTTATATTTTAATTTACGCTGTTTTTTAAAAATAATTACGAATTGAAATTACTTGAAACGGAACGTAAATTTAAACACCAATCACTGTCATTTACGTCATCTATGTATGATATATTTTTTTGACGTTAAAGGTTTAGTAAAAAGAACATTAAAACGATAAAACCGGCATTTTTCGAATAAAAATGAAATTTAGGACTGTAAAAGCAGTCTCCAGGAAAATACCAAAGTTAATGCTGACATTTATTTGTTGTAATTTATTTTTATCGGAAGTGAGTTTACCAAACCGCAATAAACCTGATGCGAAATATGGACTTTTTACGGTACTTTATTGAAATATCAAAGCATTAATGTCTACTGATAATCTAGAAATGATTGTTTTTCATCACCAAACATCAAAATGAAAGTAGTAAGCATAAAGAATAGGTTATATTTTAACTCATCACAGTGTCAGCAGAAATTGCTTGGAAAAGGCTGTCCTGAGCATTTCCACATGGAACTGCCTTGTGCAGTCCTCTCCATGCACTTACACTACACTCTAAAGATGAACCAGGAACAAAGAAGAAATAATAATAATTTCCTTTGTTTTAAAAAATTATTTTTATATACCAAAATTGTGTAAGTTTGTATGTTTTTGTGACTGTAATAAATCAATATTAAACTTGGTGTATTTTTAATTATTTACTTACAAGAATTTTACATTTTTTTTTATTGGTGATTCAGGTGTCAAAGGTATTATTCTGTTTTAGCATTCAAAAATATGGGGTATGAGCATCTCTATTCACAAAGTCTTCGTCGTACGTCTTCACAGCTCGAAATCTCTTTTTTCCCGGTTTTGTGTCAGTCAAAAACAATATGATTGTTATTAGATGAACACATTGGCACAAAGTATGGTCAACGCGGCTTTTCTTCCGGAGTATCAATTCATTAAATCTATACATTATCAGTCATTAAATTTTTTTATAAATAAGGTCTCGACAGTCGAGAAAAAAATGCAAAAGTATGAAAGTCCTTGAAGAAAAGGAGGTACATTCACATATCTGACGTCAAACGTCACGCCAGCCCGTTTTGGCGCGAAATTTGAAATCATCAATTTCAAACCGCATTTTTATACAAAAAATGACAGTTTTTTGATTTTTAAATATACTTGTGGTCTATTCCAAATGTCGTTCTTTAAAATAAACACAAAAATAAAATTTGTGCATTTTCCCTATTGTAAAAGAAGGTTTATTTTTAATTATAGTAGTATTGTTTACATAATAATTTTACGCAACAATTGATTCAATTACCAAATATCATGCACGGTGATCTGTCACAATTATACAGATCCTTTTATTGAAGAACTTATCTGATAAAATTGACAAAGGCGATGTACGTGTGAAAAACAATGGTATTTATACCAGTAAAAGAGTTAATCTCAGCGAAATTAATGGACAAATTGATGGACTCATTTATCGTTCGACAATTTAAAGTCTTTTTATAGTGGAACAACATAAATTTTATTTTCGATACTGTGGCTTAAAATGACAGTAAAATATGTTCGGCTTAAAGAGAATATGAAATGAGGGCGAGATACAAGTTTGATGGAATGCTGATGAATGGCAGATTCAATAGTCAACGGTATAAAAAGCTTTTATTTATTGAATGAAATTTGTAAACAATAGGGCAGAAAGAAGCCCGCCTGATGGTTAGTAAATATTGTTACTTTTTAATGAGGCTTCTTTTGGCCTCATCTAAATACCTGATTGTGATATCAGTCTCTCGATAGTTATGGCTTTATTATTAACCTATCTTGAAGGCGTAGCGGCTAGCGTATTCTGCTGAAAATCGCGAAAGTTAAGCAACTTGCACGTATTGGTGAAGCATTGAGTAAATCGTTTCCCTTTTGAGGAAAAGGCCTTTAGTTTAGCAGTGGACTGGCAAGAGCTGATTAGGTATGACTTAACATTTCAATGCCAAAATTCAGTACCTATAATGTGCTTTCATTTCGAATCAAGTATAGGTATACATACTACAAGCGACTTTGCCAAAGGTCATCAAGTAGGATGCTTTAGAGTTAACAATTCTCTTAATAAAATACCATGATCTAACTTTCTCACTAGAAATACGAATCAAAGAGAATTTAAAAATGATAAGAATTTAATAAAGAACTGTTTAATATACACGATTTTACTTGTCACATTCATATTTATTATTATGTATTTATAATAAATGGAAACAATATTTCTTTTTAATCAAACCGTACACAAACCATTAAGGCTTCTAGTGACGGGATTTGGAAAATAACTTAGATAAATATTATACAAAATTACTTAAACAATATTCTCAAATTGCCCTCTAGGAATCGAGTATTTTTGTTTATTTGAAAATAATGTTTAAGCTAAGGTTAACGTGAGATTTTTATCTAAAAACATTCAATGATGATATTTTATATGAACAATAAAATTGTATTCTCGCTGAAAATATGTATTTTTCGTACACTCACCGTTAACTTTGTCAAGATTTCAAGTTAAGTAATTTACATTAAAACATAAAACACAACATCAAACTCTACTTGTTTTTTTAATAGTCATCGTCGAGTTTGAAAGGTCTCGAAGATTTTTCAACTTTACTTTTACAAAATGAACAAACTTTGGAAGTTCTTGGCGAGTCACGCTGAGTGCCTTTCAACAGGTAAGTAGACGTGTCAAACTTAACTAAACACGTCACAATAACAGCTCGTCGGGGCTTGTCATTTGAATATTTGTTTTGAGTCTAAGGGGACGTCGTGTAAATTTGGATTTTTACATGAAATACTATTTACATTATATTTGAGGGTAAATAGTATACATACACATTGCGCATATATTTGCAGTGCGTATATATTATATGCACGTAGTGTGTGGACATTAAGTATTTGTACTATTCATTAATAACACGGCTTCTAAATTTATTAAAGTTTATATTTTTTCACAAAATAATTTTACAAGTACAACGCAACGTTGGTTTCATTTCACTAATGGTTTTTGATATTTCAGTCAGTGATAAAATGTTAAACGAATAGGATCCTATTCCTTTTAAAATTTTTCCTAATTACAGTGTTTACAAATACAACAAACTTTCACTATAGCAGTGGAAATTTACTGTTTTTACGTCTTTTTATGTGAAGCAGTAGGTTCATTGAAGTTGTCTTACGTATCTAGATTTGGTAGCTATGCAGATAGAGTTCTAAAACTTTAGCACCCAACGGAGTCTGGAGCCAAGTGGAGCAAACTAGATGACAGTAATGTCATCCATTAATATTAGAACGTACGAATTACATAGCTTACCTATTCTGTAGACTTGCTTGGAACGGTTATTGCATGTTTGACTAAACATAATACTAAACTTATCGAGTACTCATGCGGTGGCTATTTATGAGTACCTATATATTTCGTTGGGTAAGAATAGAATTTCAGAATTAATGAGATATATAGGTCAAAGGATGGAAGTCTTTTGGGATACACATTTACTTAAATGTATCTACCTAAGGGATGTAATAAAAATTGTTTGCTTCTAAAGTTTTTTTTAAATCGGACATTGTGCTATAATTCGAATATTATCTTCATTATTTATCATTGTGTTTATTTATTTATGTATTTCACGGAATGACATTTAATTACTACGAGTAAATCGTATCAATTTAACTTTATTTATAATTTATATCTTGACATCCTATTTTGTATAATATAAATATTATGATTATTACAATAACTTCTCTTATAAGCGCTTTGGATGACATCTTTAACCCTTTAATCACCGCTGACGCATAAATCCAACAAAAACAATAGATTTTTTATTGTGTCTGAAATCCTGGCGGTGAAAGGTTATCTGTCTCCAGTCTACCCAGACTACCAACATATTCATAATAAGCATATATCACGCACGCACTATACACGAAGAGGATCAACACAAGAACTGAAAGGTTTGTCATTTCAATGATAAACTGGAGGTTCGTGAGTATTTCTAACTGTTGCTACTGAAATGAGTAGTAGGTATCTAGTCAGCTTTAAAAGTCCTTCATATCAAACTCCGTTCATATATTCAACACTATCGCTATATAAATAGTTATCCAGTAAAATCAGTTACGTAGCAAATGTACCACCGAATAGTGAAGTGGTTCGACGTCCGAGTGCCTCGGACAACTTGTGCGACTTCCTGCCACCACGGCAAGTGAATAAAATAGTTTCCCCTGAAAACTGGGTTGTCGTAAACAATTTGCTCGTTGCACGGTAGTTCACTTGGTCATCATGCGCGTCTCCAAGTCGATGACACGTTAATTCTATATTCATTTTGCTGAGTAAATATGCTCAACATTTGGATGTAAAGGAAATCGCATCTCATATTTTTTATGGATAAGTGCAAACGAGCAGACAGATTACCTGATGAAAAATGGATACTGCGCCCATGAAAATTTGCAATACCAAAGGAGCTACAAGATGCGTTGCCGGCCTTTTAAGCAGAGAACGCTCTTTCCTTGAAGGTCTGCAGGTCCGGAAATACGCTGCGGCAGCTTTCTAAGTTTCTGTTAAAGCAGGTTGTTTGCGAAAAAAATATAAAAATTATTTTGGTTTCATGATTTTATATGAAATGATAAGCAAACAGCAAAATCGTACCTAATCGTTTATCACGAGGTAGCAATTTAGAAAGTTATGTCATTGAAAATATATTCTACGAACTTATTGTCTGTCATCTAATTTTAATAAGTACGTGTACGTGAAAGTTGGTTTCAATTCGCTCATCGTAATTAAGCAAATTTTATCAGTTATTGATTTAAAAATATCATCAAGGTTATTATTGTTGCTAATCGAATATTACTTTTGATCTTAATCCTAGATAGAATTATGTTTCATATCTCATAACAGTAGCTAAACTGTGATTTAATATCACACTTTTACTTGTAATTAATTTCGTGGATTAGAGGCTAAAGGTTAGATCAATGGTTAATCGTAAGCAGAACGTTGAGTCTTTTCCTGGAGCTTGTTGATTTGAGGTTGTTACACTGAAACCACGTCAGAGACTAGGTTGTAACTTTGATATGGATGATCGCTATTAAATTACCATGTGTAAAACGCAAGATAACAATTTTCCTTTTATAAATACTTTTATGGTATATTTCTTTACTTTCGACATTCTGAGCTTCTTCAGAGATTTGGTTTTTATTTTAGTGTTTTTCAGCAGCAGGCTTTTTGTTGCAGAAGGAATTTGACCTGTTGGTGGTAAGAACTATATTTATTTAGCGCAAATGGCTCTCAAAGTAAAACTCGAAGCTTTAGCCTTATGCCGTTTCAAGACTTGCAGGGAGGAACTGGTCTGATCGGGGAGAAAACGAATAGTTCGTGCTGGTAATGGCAATATGTATTAGGTTATGCCATGAAACATTTCAATAAAACATATTTTATAACCGGGACATGATGCGCAAAATGGACGGACTAATGTCGAGTAATGGAGAGAGGAACTTTACTGTTAAAAAAGTTATGTTTACATAGCAAATAAAACTATATTATCTACAAATAAAATTAATGTCTCGCGATAAAAATATAACGGATTAACGCGTGCCCGTGATTAATATGAACATGCCATCTAGAAGTGGCACAATTGAGGAATACTATAAATTGGATTATGCTTCTGTTAAAATATAAACCTTTAAAAAACGGGAATGTTAGTTGCGACTGTGTTTCGTTCTCTCTTCCATTTTAAAGTACACTTATGTATAATTGTTTCACTGTACCAATTTACTAAT
>PQWD01000827.1:0-62892 GCA_019425675.1 Leucinodes orbonalis | reverse complement strand
ATAAACATAAAGTGTCCAGTGAAGTTATATTAGTGTAAAACAATCTTTTTATCATAGGTTCCAGGCCTCGAAGGACCATGGAAAATTATATTATGATTATTGCAATAACTTCTCTTATAAGCGCTTTGGATGACATCTTTTAACACTTTAATCACCGCTGACGCATAAATCCAACAAAAACAATAGATTTTCTATTGTGTCCTTAAATCCTGGCGGTGAAAAGGTTAATCTGTCTCCAGTCTACCCAGACTACCAACATATTCATAATAAGCCATTTCATCACATACTATACACGTAGAGGATCAACACAAGAACTGAAAAGTTGTCATTTCAATGATAAACTGGAGGTTCGTGAGATATTTCTAGCTGTTGCTACTGAAATGATAGTAAGGTATCTAGGTCAGCTTTAAAAGTCCATCATATCAAACTCCGTTCATATATTCAACACTATCGCTATATGAAATTAAAAGTTATCCAGTAAAATCAAGTTACGTAGCAAATGTACCACCGAATAGTGAAGTGGTTCGACGTCCGAGTGCCCTCGGAGCAACTTGTGCGGACTTCCTGCCACCACGGCAAGTGAATTAAATAGTTCCCCCCTGAAAACTGGGTTGTCGTAAACAATTTGCTAGTTGCACGGGAGTTCACTTGGTCATCATGCGCGTCTCCAAGTCGATGACACGTTAATTCTATATTCATTTTGCTGAGTAAATATGCTCAACATTTGGGATGTAAAGGAAATCGCATCTCATATTTTTTATTGGATAAGTGGCAAACGAGCAGACAGATTACCTGATAGAAAATGGATACTGCCGCCCATGAATATTTGCAATACCAAAGGAGCTACAAGATGCGTTGCCGGCCTTTTAAGCAAGAGAACGCTCTTTCCTTGAAGGTCTGCAGGTCCGGAAATACTGCATGCGGCAACTTTCTAAGTTTCTGTTAAAGCAGGTGTTGCGAAAAAAATATAAAAAATTATTTTGGTTTCATGATTTTATATGAAATGAGTAAGCAAACAGCAAAATCGTACCTAATCGTTTATCACGAGGTAGCAATTTAGAAAGTTATGTCATTGAAAATATATTCTACGAACTTATCTGTGCCATGTCATCTAATTTTAATAAGTACGTGTACGTGAAAGTTGGTTTCAATTCGCTCATCGTTAATTAAGCAAATTTTATCAGTTATTGATTTAAAATATCATCAAGGTTATTATTGTTTGCTAATCGAATATTACTTTTGTTATCTTAATCCTAGATAGAATTATGTTTCATATCTCATAACAGTAGCTAAACTGTGATTTAATATCACACTTTTACTTTGTAATTAATTTCGTGGATTAGAAGGCTAAAGGTTAGATCAATGGTTAATCGTAAGCAGAACGTTGAGTCTTTTCCTGGAGCCTTGTTGATTTGAGGTTGTTACACTGAAACCACGTCAGAGACTAAGGTTGTAACTTTGATATGGATGATCGCGTATTAAAGTACCATGTGTAAAACGCAAGATAACAAAATTTTCCTTTTCATAAATACTTTTTATGGTATTATTTCTTTACTTTCGACATTCTGAGCTTCTTCAGAGATTTGGTTTTTATTTTAGTGTTTTTCAGCAGCAGGCTTTTTGTTTGCAGAAGGAATTTTACCTGTTGGTGGTAAGAACTATATTTATTTAGCGCAAATGGCTCTCAAAGTAAAACTCGAAGCTTTAGCCTTATGCCGTTTCAAGACTTGCAGGGAGGACTGGTCTGATCGGGGAGAAAACGAATAGTTCGTGCTGGTAATGGCAATATGTATTAGGTTATGCCATGAAACATTTCAATCAACCAATATTTTTTATAACCGGGACATGATGCGCAAAATGGACGAGACTAATGTCGAGTAATGGAGAGAGGAACTTTACTGTTAAAAAAGTTATGTTTACATAGCAAATAAAACTATATTATCTACAAATAAAATTAATGTCTCGCGATAAAAATATAATCGGATTAACGCGTGCCCGTGATTAATATGAACATGCCATCTAGAAGTGGCACAATTGAGGAATACTATAAATTGGATTATGCTTCTGTTAAAAATATAACCTTTAAAAAACGGGAATGTTAGTTGACGACTGTGTTTTGTTTCTTCTCTTCCATTTTAAAGTACACTTTGTATATAATGTTTCACTGTACCAATCTTACTAATAATAATTTTCCATGGTCCTTCGAGGCCTGTGAACCTATGATAAATAATATTGTTTTAACTAATATAACTTCACTGAGACACTTTATGTATTATGCGTAATATTCGTAAGTGAATAAAGTCGTCTGTATCACTAAGATGAAAATGTTGTGTTTGGCTTTAAATGTTTGTGACAAATAGTTACTAAGGTTCTCATTGTATTTTATATAATAATCATTGTATAATAACGTTGGTGAACATTAAAAAATAAATAGGTACAGAATTAGAAGTTTGACATAATAATACATTAAAATCTACGCATTCACTATCGTTTTGTCACATTATTAAGATTACATCATAATTATCACATCCTATAAGGTCATCTTGTAATAAAAGATTACATATTGTTAAACTATTGGACCGATCCTGGTATCAACGGATGAACATGTCATATATAATACGAGTAGCTCGGAATCAATAAAGTGATTTAGCCTGAAATTTAGCTATTAGTGTGGACTGCTGCCTTCCGATATGGAGGGTGCTGGTTCCAATTCCGCCACGTACCAATGTCTTTTCGAATTTTCGAAATTATATACGTTTATCCGACGTTCTTACGGTAAAGGAAAATATTGTGAGGCAACTTGAGCACGCCAGCGAAGATTTTCAAGGGTTGTGCGTAAAGTCGGCCAATCCGCACTGGGCCCGCGTGGACGACTAAGGCCTATACACCCGTAGGAGTAGGCTCGTGCCCCACGGTGGGAACGTTTTATGACCTGATGTTGATGATACTAACTAAAGTCGGAAAATTTGTAAAAATGATTTTCACTATTTTTTCTCTCATTCATCAGCGATCTAAACTGAATGTTCAGACTACGACCACAATGACAGTACTACCAGTTGAATGAATATGAAATTCATGAATTATTGAATACAGACTCAAGTCTATGTAACGTGGGAGTAACTAACCCTTTTAACTAGCATGATCCAAATGTCAAGGGTACGACAAGATAGGTACACCATTTAATTTCTTGTATAAGGAAAATGTAAGAATGTGGCCCATTGATTATCTAATACAAAAAAGGTTCTCTACTTAACGTAAACTGCGGAAAAATAGGAAATGATTCCTTATCGTTATTAATAAAGTAATTGAATGTAATGGTAAAAATATTTTTAATGATTTTATTTGCAAACCTATTCTTACACGGTGTTTTAGTTAATAATTAACAAAAAATAAGAAGAAGATTCGATTCATTAATGACACAATCCAATATGTTTCTAAAGAAAGCAATACCTTGTTTTTAACCCATTCTAACTTATGTTTTAAGTTATTGTCTTGTATTAAACGTATTTAAAAGTTATGTTGACAATTGATTTCTAATTGTCCGAAGCGGGTCGCGGTTAACGGTCACCCCAGTTAGTTTCTGTTCTTTGAAATAGCGGAATTCTCGCGGGATCATAATGCTCTTAAGGTTCGCCTCTAATAGTTGGGCTGGTTCGGCCATTAGCGTTGAAAAGGGATTACGGGCCGCAAACGCGCTTGAGGCGGTACTCTTTTAATAATATACAAATCTTCCGATTTGTTAGACCACTATTTCATCGACATGCAATATCAGTGAACTAATGATCAGAAGGTGATTTCAATCTTCCCAAAAGGTGGTGTGTTTGTTGTTGTTATTTTTTCAACCACACATGTGGTGAAGGGGTTGAGAAGTAACTGTATATTACAGCAAAAGTTCACGGTTTAATTCCTGTGCCGTTCAAATACATTTGTGCATGATCAAGACTCCTTGTTTTTTCATAAAAAATCACGTAAGCACAAAAATATGTCATGTCATCATTCCAGCCTAACTAAACGAATGGCCCGCCCCATTACTGATGATCCTTGTCAGTCGACATTTATTCATCGACATGAATACCATTATCATATTTTTTTTAGTTAGGAGCTCTTTAAATTGAGACTAGATGCAAAATAATCAATTTCATATTTGTATGATTCGCAAATTGAATTTGCAATATAATTATCTGCAAGGGGCACATACTTATTAAGTGAGTTAAGTTTGCAAGTTCGTAGTACTTAGTTAAGTGTGAGTACCCTTTCCACACTTTGGCCACAGGAGACGACGACCCCTGCGGAAAATCTAATGAACGATGATAAATCGTGTTGTCAGTTTATAATGCAGCAAAATATTGCCAGCACAGTCTGAGCTAGAAATATTAAAAGATATACATAGGGCAGGTACTTATTATTCATAGAGGTTAAATCGTTGTTGCAATATGCACAACTTGAAATACTGAATACTAAGATTTGGCTTGATACGGAAAAAAATATATGGGTAAGAAGCCCTTTTCCGAATCCCTTTCACCTATTTAATAATCCAGGTATCACAAATAATCAAAAATAGAATTTACTTTTATTAACAGTTAAACATAAAATGAACGTATATTCATTAAATTGTACAGAAACCCTGTTATTACTTCAACAAAAATCTCAAAAAAAATCTTAATATTTTAGTCTTAAAGCGCTAATTGCAACGATAAATAAAATGTCAGGTGGGTATGATATTCGTATTTAGTTTCACATCATGACCCTAGAAACAATGACAAAGCGTTTAATATGTTATTTTTCATGTGTGTTTCTGGTGCACGTTTGGTCACATAATGTCTTAAATTTCACACCAAGTATTTGCAACGCTATTCCTAAAGCCGGTTTCCAAATGAAGTACTTTACAGGCAGCAAATAAAATCGACACAGGTAATTCTTTTACGAAAACGAATGTGCATCGAACTCTAGCGAGGGCAGGGGAGCAAGGCACGTTCCCTTACGTTCACTTCATTTCAACTAGTTGCATTGAATACTTCACTGACTGTCGAACTCTATATCCATCGTATAAGGTTTTGAATCGTGTGAAATAGTTCAATTGTGGATCAGAAGAGTCGGTGTGTCCGCATGAGTGGATACTACCCGAAACACCACTTAGTCCAGTATAATTTTCAATGAGTAATGGTTGCAGCCGCAAGGAGGCGACCTAGGTCAACGTATTATGCCGGAGGAGCCGCTTCCGATTCGGACACGGCGGGAGTGGAGACTTCCTTTTTTAATTTATTTGTATTTTCACCATTGTTTTTGGAGTGGTGTTTGTTCATGATGCTCTATTATTTAATTATATTGTGACGAGGGCTTCGATTGTAAACTCTTCAGGTATGCGAGTCAGGTAAATTACTAATGTCTCCTGTTTTAATACTTTGGTGATATGCACAATGGCAGGTGATATTGAATTGGGTCAGAAAGGATTGAATGTTAGTAACATGTAAGGGGACCTAGACTAGACCCTTAGATCTAACGAATATTCATAAGTAGGTTGAATTTTATTTTCCATATCCAAACTTTGGTGTACTTTGGTGTAATTAATGTACGGACAATGAACATGTTCTAATGATTATGAAATAATATCAAAACAAATTGTTGTTAACAACAAATGATGTCTACGTAAAGTTATCAACGGAGTCTATACATTTTTCTTTATCTTTCGATTAACGTTCATTTCTTTTATTAAGGAAAAAAGTCGTCTCCACTGACCACTATTCGGCGTTACATCCTGAATGAGGGCGGCCAGAGATTGGTGACGGCTATCTTGTTTTGTAAACATCGGGCGATGACGCACCGACGCCGGCAGTACCCAGCTGCCCGCTCACCCTTGGTTTTACGGATGTGATGCACTTGATAAAATCGTGACGGGGAACGGTCATTGAAGGAAACGATGCAAACGCTGACTTGCAATATGAAGATCATGAACTCAGATTATACTTCGCTGTTTTGGAAAGTTAACCGGGTTATGATTACTGAAAAAGGCCTAAATTGAATAACTTCTGAAAGATAATAGTATATTCGCAATGACATTAATATGTATGCTTTTTAATGCATAGGCGACGTCACACAACTTTTTGGCAGGACGTCTAACTATCTACTCTAGAACTCGTCTGCTCCAACATATTCTGCGACATACGTGCCTAGTACACTGTCACTTTAATTTGCTGATCCGGCGAGCTACATCGGTAACTTTAGTTCTCTTATCGATAATAACATTTTTGATTTACTATTTCTATTCACTGTTTCTTTTCACAATAGCTACGTAGAAAAAACACATTGATTGTTCCATAAAAATACTTAGCAAATGGATACAAATATGGAGCCATTTTTATAACGGAATAACAGCTAAAACAAGCAACGAAAAGAGCGAAACACGCACTCCCTTGCAAGTGTTAATAACCGGTATAATACTCTCTTCGTTTAAATAAACAGCGAGAGACCTCCGCATTAATTTGAGAGTGTTCGCCAGAGGTATTATGCACTTAAAGGCGGAATACGCGGCTCCACGCCATATTCACTCAGAGAGGCAAATAAAACAATACGTTGTCTTTAAATGCAGGTGTATAAAGGAAGTTAATGTACAAAGCTGTAGTGGAAAGCTCGGCTCATGTTGCTGTACTAGTCTATTCTCGCTAATCTCGGCTACTTTGGTCCATGTTAGAAGAAGATTTTTCTGAATAAAGATATCTTCATATATTTTTCGAAATTGGAGGTTTTTGTTAATACTACTATAAGTATTATGTCACGTATTTGTTATTTAACATTAGATTGGCAAATGTCAAGTTTATAAAACATTAACAATATATATTTTATAAATCAGTGGTACAAAAATAAATGAAAGGCAGTAATAAATTGTGATATGAGTATATCAAATTATATTAACGTATATATTTTTTCATTACCTACATGCCGTCTACACATAATAACATGTATTTTCGATATTTGTCACATTCCATTCAGGTTTAGTTTGCAAGACTCCAAGCTCATTTGCCCGCTGTATTTAAAAACTCATATTTTAACATTATCAACAAAATATTCCTATATCCAAACTGTGTGGATGGTCTATGCTGCCGTAGCTAAAACACCGTTAACTGACGAGCACATTTTTTTGATATAGGACTAAAGGTAAAAATATATAAGAATTTTTCTCCCCGTTTAACGGTAATCAACTTCTATCCGAAGGCATATCTTGCTATTTATCACCATAACCGGTCGATCGATACCGCGCGTAAACAAAAGCTTCACTAAATGTGTCTTGTGAATGAACACTCGTGCTACGTTCGAGCGGCTAAAGATATTTAAAGGGATTTTGTACGTAAAAAACACTAAAAGTATGTATAATCAATAATGCACAATTAGAATTTGTTATCAGCAGAACTAAAAAATGTTCTCGTCAGTTAACAGCGTTTTGGGTAGAGGACGGCAGTATGCCCTGGGGACGTTATAGGCTGGTTAAATGAAAATATCGTCTCTGGGGCTATCTCTCATTCTTAACCCTCGTACCACGCGCTACCTTAATGCACAACACATAGCACTCACGCGCCGCGATTGTTCTTTTCTGGCGAGGTATTAGTAAACATTTCCAAATGCTTTTTAATACCCACTCAGAGAATTTCAGCGCCGTAAGATATGGCCTGCGGTTTATGATTAAAATCTAGTATTTATGAATGAGGCGTTGCTTTTTGGTTACTTATCGACGTATATGGCGTGGACGATGTATAAAATAGAAATAAAAACCATGAAATCATTTTTCTTTCAAATAATCAGGTGATTGACAGCCTGAAATATTTTTAACAAACTGGGAAAATCCGTTAAAGTTACTTTCGCATATTATCTCTCCGTGGGATTCGAAGTCTTGACTCTCGGTGCAATTAGTAAAAGACCGCTATACCACGGAGGCAGTTACGAGTAGCGAACTAAATAATATCAATAGTACTTCTGATTATTGGATAATTAAGCCAACCCTGGTGTCAGAGTTTTCGAGTTGCTTAATTGACTATATCTTTTCGCCATTGGTTTTTCTTTTTGGGGTGAACTGTTGTTCTGTCTCTTTTTCGTTCTTAAATTCATAAAGTAAGCGAAGTTCAATTCTGGGATGCTTTTGTATATATTTCCAGTTATACATGAGATTTGAAGTGTAATTAAAAGGGGAACTTTAAAAGTCATGCAATAACAAATATTTGTTTTTTTTATATTACCAACTTAAAGGAAACGAAATGCTGATATTGTCTTGTTTATTTTAGTATTAACTACACAGCTAACGAAATATATTGTTAATTTTGTAAGCCTAAATCCTAGGCATAAGTAAACCCAAGTAGATAGTCCAGGTAACCGCAAACAGCTGCCTAGGACATGTCCCAGTAGATTGTACTCGTACATAATTTAGGCAAAGTTATATCTTACGGTGACATTCTAACCAACCTTATGATAGATAGTTATTCTATATTGTGTATTCTAACCGCTTTTCTGAAGCATAATTATATAATGCATTACAAGTAGGTTGTCTGAAAAGTATATTTTTTTTATGAATTAGAATTTGTACGCACGATACTAAAATATTGTGTCATATATTATATAACTATGTATATAACTGTGGTAATAATTATGTAGGGTAGGTACCCAACCTATTTATTGAAACAATTTTAAAAAAACAGGTTGATTGTTTAATAATAATAATAATTTATTTATTCCATCTCACCATTTACCATCACCACCATCATTTGATTGGTAAATAAGGAGAAATTATTATAATAATGGTGTAATTTCAAATTTGGACCGGCTAAATAGATCAGTATTGCAATAGGTATAAAGTTACCTCATACTATTTTTTTATTATTTTAACTTGTCTCTCCTTCATTCTGCATCGGATATCACAATAAAAATTCTATCATTACTTTAGGTGTCATTCGATTTCAAACGGTTAAAATGACTTTTAAAATGTATTTCGAACAGAGAGAGCAGTGCTCGTAGACATTCAGCGATTAGATATCATGTTATATATGTTCATGGGCTGTAAAGTGTAGACCATGGCCACAAGCCTTAAATCTCATCAATTTGTTTTTTTAACCGCTCTCTTCAACCAATTCCAGACTACTACAGACCCAAGATCTCCCCATTCGGCGTCAGATATCCCGGTCGGTCCTAGTTTTCTCATCCAGCCTCAACCAGTAACTATTCCCAAGTTCTCGGCCTATCAGACCGGGGGGCGTCCTACGATACTCTTGCGAAGATGCGATCTCAACTGAACCACTGAACCTGTCATCATCAGGTCATTAAACGTCCCCACCGAGGGGCACGAGCCTGCCCGTATAGGGTGTACAGGCCTTAGTCGTCCACGCGGGCCCAGTCCGGATTGGCCGATGTTTTCCTTCACCGTGCGAGCACTAAGTGATCTTAAGCTGTATAAAAATGTGATATCATCAAATAGTCAACTATAACAGCCATTCCATTTCAACAGGACGTTGGTTGCATGGCGTTAATGTAGGCGTACAGTAACATCGCTCAGTGACCGCAGACACATTGTACACCTGTCTACGACATTGCATACTCTGCAGTGTTGGTTACCAACAACTATTACACACCCATATTACACTGGACTGTCTCGGCGGCAATCTCAGTGGAAACGCTTTGAATAATTGTGGTATCTCATTTTTATTTAGTGTTGGCCATGGACGTATAAAAAACACGGACGGATTGTTATTAATACATAAAATGTGTCCCAGAAAAGAGAGCTGTTGTCTATGATGAAATTTGGACAAATATTTTAATTTTTAAACTAAAAATATGTAATAAAATTGTTCATTTACCTATGATACCTGAGTTGGCTGGCTCGCTTGGCTTTCGTTTGGCTGGCTTGTTTTCCTTTTGTTCTCTGCGGTTTTTGCGCCATTCTACAAAACAAGCAACGCTCTATTTTATTAAGATTTTATCCTAACATTATCTTTGGCTCTGTTGACAGATGCGTTCCAAATATCTTATTATTTTGTAGTTTTTGACTTACTTTTGTTTTTAGCGAGACTCCGTCCGTATTTTGGTCATATGAATTGTAAAGGCTGACTGTAAGTAATGTATTTGTATGTAAAAGGAAATCGTTAACTGTAAATGTGTTTCCGATGTCTTTTATGCATATCTACATACTCGTAGGTATGCTTTTTAGTAAGTCATATTTAACCTGCAGTTAGACGTTTAAGTTAAAGAAAACCTATCACAGTCCACTGGATATAGGTCTCCCCATTCTGCACCAGATTCCTACACTTTCTCATCTAGCCTCCACGACCTTTCGCAGGTCCATAGGGCAGGAGGGCGTTCTACGGTACGATTGCCAAGATAATGGAACGCAAATTGTTTGTTGTCACAAAGATACATGAAAAAGCATTATTTAGACCGCGGCAACTTTGGTATATGCGGCAGAAGGTGCTTGTGTCCACAAGAGTCCGCCTAAGCCGTACCTAATTCCCGCTAGCTCTCGTATTGTTAGCATGATCAATGTGGAAACCATTACAATAGTATGTTTATGTTATGGGTAGACTAGATAAGATAGTGGTATCGAAATATGAGACAAGATGATGTACCTAGTGTTGCCAGCTGTCCAGTTTGCGGGCTGTCACAATTGCTCATCAAATGCAAATGGTAAAGTAGTTTATTTGTGCTTTGATTTAGTGGTGAAAAACAAATGGTTTAAATTGTATAAAAAGACTACTTAATGTTAACGCATGAGTGATGGATATTGTTTTTATGCTGTATTTTATTTGGAACACAAAAGAACTCGCACATTACTCGTACATAAATTACAACTAAGTCAAGTAATTGAAAGGCTATGAACAATTATTCTTATATAAATTAAAGCATCATCTCATTGTAGTTTTTTTTATGTTATAGCGGGCAAACGAGCAGGCGGCTCATCTGATGGTAAATGACGCCGTCGCCCATGTACACTTACAATACCAGAGGGCAAAGAAATACGTTGCCGGCCTTTTAAATAGACCGACTATTACTCCCCTTACCGACGGGTACAAGCATACCCTTATAGGTGGTGTATAGGCCTTAGGCGTCCACGGGGGCCCAGTGCGGATTGGCTTACAACACGTACAACCTTTCAACTTTTTCGTAGGCGTGCGCGAAGTTTTCGTTACGACGTTTTCTTTCATCGAACCAACATGCACCTTTTGAAAAATAGTTGTTTAATAATATAATTACACGTAACAAACAGTATTTAATATGAGTCACTAGGCAGAATATATATTCGCATAATTACAATTTAGGTTTAAAAGAAAGCAAAAAAAAATATTAAATATATTTATGTATTTAGTCACCTTTATTGTGCTGTATGTTCATTATACTAACACTGTTAGTTTCGGCTAAGTGGCATCTGCGTTCGCCAATTGCCATGTAAAGCTTTGAAGGCCATCTGTAGTAGGTAATTTGGAACTGTTAATGGTCCCATTGGAAAAAATAATTGTGGCAGAACTTAGGTTATAGTACAGATAATATAATATATAGATGTTCCGAATTAGCCCACAGATTACCTACATAATTTGTACACTTAGTACAAATCCATTGGACGTGTATTAGGGGCTGCTACATAGTTGACCTAACTGGCAATTCGTATAGTAAGTAGTGCTTACAGGTGCGCAATGTAGCACATAACTAACCAACCATAAGTCGGACGCAACGACGTATGGCAGGTTGGTATGATTGGCTTTACTGGACACTGGGTTTAAAAAAAAAGGTAATATGGCGATTTAAGTAATATCTAATTTAACCACTTAGCCGTCACGGAATTAGTTTAATCATTTAGAGAATTCGATTTTCAATTTTTAAAGTGCCAGTCTGAACTACATAACTGTATTCCATTCCAAGTGTAGTTACGTCTAACGTAAATATATAATTTTTTTGACAATATTTCTTTATAATACTCCTTTTGTAGAACAAATATAGCGTTCATATCAGGTAAGGCTAAGCTCTGTAAGATGGAGAGACCGTTTACATCCCAATCTTTTAATAGACAAAAATAAATCTAAATATCCAACTCCAGAATGAATTACGTGCAAATGAAGGACGCACAATCAACGGTGGAGTGAAAAAAACGTATAATTAGGGTTGTTTAGGGGCGAATGTTTTAAAGTAGGCGTGTTTTCTTTTTAATGAACTGAAAATCCCAACAGGAATGTCTTTGGAAATGTTTTTTTAATTAGCTACTTTTTCGGAGTCCCCGTGAGATTCCGAATACTTTTGTAATTGCTCTGTCTCGGCTGTGCATTTGTCTATGGTAATTCTAATACTGGAAACAAAATGTAGTACGATGCACTTTTATGTAAATCAAATTTCAAGAAAAACGATGATTAAAAAGTTACGTGTTATCGTATTATATTATCTGTGGTGCCTATTATCGGTATGTACAATTTAAGAGTAGTATTCATTCACATTCACAGACAGATATACATTGTAAGTAAAGTTATAAATTATGATAACAATGGTTATATAGTCGTATGCTTTTTCACGGGACGACATCTAACAAAGCGGACGTTACCAACCTAGACTCAGTACCGAACCTATCAAGCAGGAACTGTAACAAATAACAAAATATTTTCAGTAATTTCCTTGTATTAGATATTTAACTCTATTAATCCACTGGACCATCGTGCAAGGTACCAGTTACATCAAATCAAGTAAGTTGCTCGTAAATTATGGGCCATAATAAACGCGATGTGCGTAATCCTTTGTTGCGACTACATTAAAGATGAATCGGGCACGGTTAGTTAGCGCGGCTGGGGTTGGCTCTTGTTTATGTCAGTGTGGCCCGCACCGGGGTTTGGGGTGTCCATGCACCGTGGCGATGGCCCTAACGAAGATATAAAGTCAATTGAATATTCAGGTAAGGAGGAACCAATTACGTTACGATAGGCTTTTTAAACGTAAATCCATTCATGCACTACCGCAAAACAGCATTGACAAAACATACATGAATACATTTATTTCCATCACGTCAGACGCTACCAAGTATAAATGGGTAAATGTAAAAAAAAACCTATTGCAATCTATAACACCTCATATTATTATTATTAATAATATCTACTATTACTGAATTAAGCCCACTAACATTTTTGATACAAATATCATAAAAATAAAACGAATAGTAATTATTGAATAACGAAAGTGAAAATAAATGAGCAGAATCAAAATAATTTGGGCATATTTAAGATTATACATTTGCTGCCCATTCTTCTAGTAATCATTTTCAGGATGCCGTTTGCACTAGACTTCTCATTCCCCAGAAAGGATAAAGGATCAGAGATGTTCATATCATTCGAAAATTTGTTTGGATGATGTATGAGTATGTAAGTTTACTGAATGCATTTGATATAATTAGCCTTATATAGCAGACATATTTATAGGACGGTATTCCCACCGGCACAGGAACTTCGCGGGTGAAACCTTGTCACACTTATAGTATTTTATAAAGACAATATACCATATTTTCCCCATACTTACTAGTCTTTCCATGCATATTCCTAGCCCTTGTATGCGAATGTTTTCTGTGTCTGAGACAGTTTTCGTGCAATATTAATTCGCGCAATTCGATACGGAAATGGCGATTGTACGCACGATTAATAAATTAAAACTAGGGCCAAAGTGTCGGAGGTTAGTTAATAAATGGCGTCAAGCAATGTGGACTCAGCATGCTGCATATTTAATTGTTTAATCGGATTTGAAAATTATTGTCTGAGACAAAAGGGGCCCCAGAATGCAACTTTTGGGCACAAGCAAACTTCAAATGATGCAACCTTATTATAATAAACTAGGTTCCAGCGAGTCGTCATCACACCTGAAACTAGTGGCGTGCTATCGATCTCCATGATGACAATAATCATTTGAAGATACCTTGTATATTGATGATCCTGGTGATGCAATGGTTGAGAAGTCAGCTTCTATAACAGGGGTTCCGGCTTTGATGCCTGTGTACCACAAATAAGTTGCTTTATTGTCTGATTTTCTTTTTATAATGTGTCTATATTAAGAAAACTTGCTTAAAATATGTTAATACGTTATTGGTCGATTTGGGGCTACATGGCGCTATGTAAATTAATTAATTTGTTTTTGACAGTGGACGTAATAGCTGTCGTATTATGTCTGTAGAATATTTTCTCATTAGTTTATACTTGTGTTGCAAAGTCCTTTTCTGTATTTGTATATCGCAGTTGAATGTCTTACTGGGTTTTGTTATAGGTTAAGCCAGACAAAATGCTTTATCTTACGTTCGCTGTCCGTATTAAATTGGAAAGCCAGTAAGCTATCATTTGTAACTTAATAGTTATTTGCTAGATATTGCTTATCATCTTACATCACAAAACTTTTATATAAAGCTCTAACCAGTTTTCCGCCCATTTACCACTTTATTTTATCCGAAAACGTTCTATGCCACGCATTTCTTTTCATCCTCGTTTGCATATTGTCTTATAACTTGTCTAACGCGTCGAGCACTCAATGTAACATAATATTTTCTGTGAAAATGAACTCGCGAGAACACTGTCACAATCATAACCATATTTCTGGATCTGTGCTGTCTGCTAAATCGGCAATTTACTCAATGTTACGCGTAACGCTTCGCGCAGTATGTGCTCGGCACAATATGTACCTTTGCGTTAACATTTTTGGTACTTGTTGCGTATTTATGAACCTTGTTTTTATAGCTCCACATAAAAAACGTAGAATACTCATTTGAATATTACATACAAAGAACTCAGGCAGAAAGAGTTGATTATTCAAGTTGAAGTAGTAAGAAAAATATGTTTATACATATTAAGTATTTATTTGTACAGCCTTTAAGCTCTCTTATCTTAAATTACATATTTGCTTAGTGTACATAATTTTGTTTAGACTGGAAAAATCAGTAATAGAAGATCGTGAGTGTAAGTTTTTCTTCTTTCGATCGGCAGTGGACATCTTGAGCTGAAATGATAATGGTCATTATTAAGCACAATGGTACAAACCATGTAAATAGGACTTACCTGTTGATAAGTAAAAACTGTTGAGAAATTCAAGAAACATATCAATGGCGCACACTCTCGTTTTAGTAATTAATGCGAACATCAAGCACAAATAAGTAGTTGCAAGTATCTACCAAGTGGTTAGTTTAGTTTAGTATTTAGTTCGAGCGGTGTGGCGGTACCTAAAAGTTTCCAGATGGATGGTTGTATACATTTGGCTGCGCTGTTCTTCAACTATTTGCAGCTAAAATTGTGGCTTTATGGTGAGTCCGTAATGAAGGAAACTTACCTAATGCAGGCGCGAAGTTGGAACAAAAGTGTTTCGGGTGTAGCCAGTGACGAGCTTTTTTGACTACTGATATTTATACCAATATCCTTGTTGATGTCTATTATTTTTTTATATGTTAGTGCGTTTACTGTCTGATTCAAGATCTACGTATTTTTTCTTAACTGAACATAGATATTGACAACTGTCTCTACTAACATATTATGACTTAAATAAGAGAAGTCACAGTATTCAGTTATTTAGTATGCACATCTTAGATAAACTAAATGCATAATTACGAAGAAACCAAAAAATGTCTGATCCGCTAGACACATACGTTGACTCATTGTTATATTTATGACTTAAATTTCTGACCTCAACGTGTCGTGTAAGGGTACAAAATCAAAAGCACCAGCATACTACTATGTCACCATGACATGTAGCGAGCGACGTGATTATGAATGAAAATTCCGCCCAGCTGACACTATAGGTAGAATTTCGCTGCACATTTTTTAAGTGAGATTGTGCATAGTTAGTTTATTGTTTATCTTAGATGCACATGTACCTTAGTATGATTGGTTCCTTTGACCATAATAGGTTTCATCATATACTCGTATTAATGATCTATTATCTGTAGAGCAAGATAGGCTGTTATGAGATTATCGCACTCGCTATGATATGTGTTATCTGGACGCCCCCCATTGGCTGTCAGTTATCATGTGAGAACATTATTTTAAGAAGAAGAAGAATAAGAATTTTATAAACAGTCTACCACAGGTAAAGTATGTAAGTTGCAGACAACACTAGGCCATCAGAGCCGGGTGCAAGGCTGCCCCGTCTCGGCCGCAGTCATTACCCGTCCGCTGCGATGCGTGACTCTTTATGGCCCGTGACTACGTTCACCCCACTCACACCCCCTCACCCCTTTCACCCCTAAACGCGGACACGTGCGCGAATTAATCGTGATTTTTTTCGATAAATCCCCGCACTGGCTCAAAGCTAAAAGGTCCAATTGTTACACAATTCAATTTTACACACCTCTCATGTATACCAGTGGATTTGCTGTAATTTTGTCAGAGGTTTTTTCATTCATTTTAATTGCATTACACATTTGTAACGTTTGTTTTGGTAATTTAATTATGAACATGATTTTTGCTTGACGATATTTAAAAAAAATATAAACAATCTAAATTGTTAAATACCTGAACGTCAAATTGCCTAAAATTATGGCATAGCGAGCTAATTCTATTATCTATGGGCACGAGTAGGTGTAAGTACATATTTATAAAACTTGAAAAAAGAATTTTTTTTTTAAACTACGTACACAGATTTCTTACAGAATTCAATGTTTTATAAACTACTTACTACATGCAACGAAATGTACAAGGAAAATAAAAATAGAATTGTATATTTACTAATGATGTTGCATTGTGGCTAAATATGTAAAACTTAAATAACCACTGACACCTATTGTTGTAAAGAGTTTGATTTGAGTATCAGTATCCATGTAACATCCACTGTGCAATTTCCTCATAATTAAGTGTACAGGATGGTCAAGACCTCATCTCTTTCCGACAAAAAAAATATCATCAATATAGTCTGAGGCCCTGCCGTATAAAAATCCTATGGATCAGATACATGATCAGTTTTTTGAACATAGTCTGAGAAACCATAAAACTAAAGTTCCACATGCAAAATTATGACCTCATTTCCGGTTGTAATTCTAGACATTGTTATTATATCTCATAAGATACATGAAAAAAATCAACGGGAATATAAAAAATTCAAAGAGTAGAGCTGAGTTTTATAAAGGTCGACATATCAACTTATTCATGAACGTAAGTCGACCACAATAAAAGGTATGTCCCTTCATTGTGGTTGGAAACCTGCGCACGCCTACGAAGAGATTCAAAGGTTGTGCGACGATCCGCGCTGGGCCCGCGTAGACGACTAAGGCCTATACATTCTTTACGGGTAGACTTGTGCCCCTAGGTGGGGATATATATGAGCTGACGACGATAACTTTCATTTTAGAAAAAGACAGTCAAGGTAAATTCATTTCTAGTGCTTATAAGTTTTAACTCATTTTAGATAAAAAGTCAAAAAGAAAGTTAATTATTTTAACAAGCTAATTAAGGGCTTCATAGTACAAAGCTAATGGTAACAAACATTACAAAGGTATGAAGAGAAACATTTTAAATCCATAAATAACGATTACCACGGTCATAATTACCTAGCATTGTAGCCGCGAATTCATCCCAAGCACTGTTACATGTTATATGTTTTATGACCGGCGATATGTGCTTATAAAATTTGCATACCTTCATTCGCACTCTTCTTCACCCATTACCTTTCCATTTGGTAAATAATTTAGGGCCCTCTAGGATGCTGGCCAGATATTAAAAGTGATGGGTCCCCGAGGTTTAATATTAGAACTCCCCTCGTATTAAATTTTCTGTCACGCGAAATTCCCAAATGCATACGCCAGATATTTTTTGCACATGTTCGTATTCTCTCCTTTGTTAGACATTCGATACAGAATGTCACTTTTGCTATTGAAATTTTCAATTTGTTCCCAGAAATGTTGTATGTGTTGCCAGCGATTCAGATATGTTATGGCTCTATTAAAATTCACAATAGAAACTTGCGATGCGCCATTTAGCTGAGCGTACGGTTTAAATGTATGACATTTGGATTATGTTGAGAGGTTCTGCATTACATTTCGCGGAATGCTAAGATTTTAAGGTCACATCAATGGGTCCCATCATCATATATTAGTACATAACATATAAAGTACGAATCATAAAAAACGGAGACCTATGTACGATACTATAACAAGAAAGAGAACAAGGTGAATAGTGATTTTATTTAATATTTATTGGCTATGAATAAATGATTTGATGAATTTTGCTGGAGGAGAAATCTTGATAATGACGCTGAATGTTGGGGTCAGATCCCCACTTAATAATTGAGTCATGGTTACAATAATACAAAAAACTCATATATTTTCTGACATTGGTTGAAATGGTTTGGCCGATAAAAGTTTATTTGTTGTATTCTCATTTAATCTTACAGTTAACTTTTCATATTTACCCAAAACTAGCACAAATCAAAAAACCTATTTAGGTGTATTTAGTCTTCATTTTATAATATTATCTATGATGTAAGTTATTCATAATCCATCTGAAATTGGCTAGGTCATATTTTCAGTAATTTTCCTATTTTAACGTCAAACTAGTTAGAAAACTTTTTAAATGTAAGTAATATTAAATTACTCACATAATAAGCAAGCGCAGTATTATTTGCTTTAGCCAACAATATCGTCTCCCAACAGATATCACATGCAAATACTCTCAGACACTTAGAAACGCGACATATGACATCATACCGAATTCATATTACAATACACTGCAAGCCGAGGGTGCTGAATAATCGAGCTCATTATATATGCATCAAATTCACAGAACAAAACTAATCTAGGGCCGGGGCAATAAAAATGTCCACTTCCGGCGGCCGCGTTAAAATAGATGAGTACAAGGTGTAATCTCGGCGATGCTTATTATAAAATTTTGCATCTTAAATATTGCACATTTTTCAACACTTCACATCGTGACGCCCAGAAGAGGGTACGTAATATCGCTATTACAAGGGACAAAGTGGCTCTAAGAAAATCGGGACCGCGAGTAATGCAAGGATTTTTTTATGTTAACGACTAACAGACACCCCAGGTGCTTGAATAGGTAACTCATGTTATGATGAAGCGCAAAAGGTTAAGTGTGTTAAAGACATATTTGGTGTAGGTAACATTGTTTAATGTTTCCTTTTAAAATAGTGATTAATATAAAGATATTTCCTTCATCTACTCATTACATATAAACTTATTGTTCATTAATCCAATTAGGTGGTAGTCTTGTAATTTCCAAAAAGTACAACAATTAATGAAAGATTGAAGACTGTCAATCCTCCTGGCTAAATTGGTAATACATATATATTAAGAAATATATTGTAGTTTACTCAAGCGGGATTGAGTCATTATGTTTTAAGTGAATTTTCTCAACTGCATCCAAGTGGTCGTTAAAATTTAAGTTGTAATTCGATTCTCTTTTAGCACTTAAATAGTTCGTAATAAGATGTCAACGGCTAGAGATGAGAATAATCTGAACAAAATAGGCATTGATTTATCAAATTAAATCTTTTGTTGAATGTAATAATCAAATTTATCGCTCGTTTGAATCTTTAATTTATTTTAGAGGGTCTGCTTCAATCGATGTCTACACTTTTAGTTATAATTATAACTATCATAACTTCTGTTTGGTTTAAGGATAACTTTAATATTCAGACATAAATTTTGGGATGCGTCGGATGCATCCCTTGTTCGGAAAGCGGACAAATAGGTATCCCGACATCCTCGTCTTGTAAACAAGGGTATTGTTTGTTTTCTTATATTCATAAAGCCCGCAATAAATGTTTGCATTTTACATTTTTCGGGGCCATAAATGGTACACTGGTAAAATTGCATTTTAAGCATTTCTAAACGCGGCCGTCACCTTTGGCCGGGTGTGCTGGTGGTTTTTATACTTCGTTGAGACATTAAACTTTCTCAATAGCGGGACTGCGCGTATTGCGATATTGTAAAGTCGGAAATTTATTGCATATTTCAAACTTACTATTTACGCGGTAGCTGTAAAATCAGAAGGTGTTTGCGAGGTTTCTCGGAAGCCTTCGCATATCTTCGGCTGCGTCGACTATCAATCCAACAATCTGTGCATAAACAGACGATAAATTAACTAATAAATTACAGCGTCCATGTCCTGTGCCGCTCCGGCCGCGTGACTTGTTGGGGTTAACTGAAATTAATTACGAGTTGACAAAATGAGTTACGCCTTTTCTGTAGATTAACAAACAAAAACTGATGGTATGAGGGTCAGGCGGGCATTAACGTTGTTAGAGGCAAAGCTCTATTCTTCGTGGACGGTCGGCGGAGTACAATGCTACAAATTTAAGCGCCGCATTGTTCTTGCTCATTTAGTTACGCTCTTTTATCATTGTCCATTTGGGCTGAGGCTTGCGCTTCACTGGCTCGTGCGTATCAATGTGCGGACTTGCGATTACAACTCGATGGCCACGATGTTAAAATAACTAAAACCGTATAGCCGCTTCAGTTGTTTTAACAATCTGTATTATATTGTTTGTTCGATATACAATTGAAAGCTTACATTGTTTTATTTAATTGTTTTTCAATATAAATCAAACGAGTGTCTTTTATCTTGGCTTCGATTTTAAATGATTTATCAAGAGGCCAGGATGATTAATCTGGAACTACAATGTCAGGGAATGCCATTAATTAATTTCCATTTGTTCCGGCCATCTACTTCAGCCAAACGTCCACTGCTGGATTAAGGCCTTTACCATGGAATTTATGTCGAGTATATTTTGGGATTCCTCTCACTCTCATCAAACTATTCAGTTGACATATGCTGCTGGACATATGTCTCTCCCATTTTGCACGAGTAGAGTAGAGCTCCCATTTAGTCCGCATTTTTCATCCAGCTTCCCCTAGCTATATTCAAAGTCATCTTTAAATCGAGTCCCAAGGCGTCGTACGCTCCGCTTCAGATCTCATGCAGATGAGTTGGAGCAGTCGAATGGCCATCGGTTATACGGCATAAGTGACCAGCCCACTGCGATGTGGTGAGCTATTTCGGTAACTTTAGTTGTCTCACGAATAAAATCATTTCTGATTTATTCCTGAGAGTAACTCCGACAACAGCTGGCTCCATTGCCAGTAAAATGACTTAAAACGTTTGAACTAATCCCACAGACAGTGTCCATATCTCAGTTGCGTAAGTACGTGTAGGTCGCATTGCTCAAACACTTTCGCTTACATATTTACGCTATATGGCAAGCTCTCTGTTAAATTTAGCTATCCTACGAGAAAAACTCCTATAATTACAATTTTACTTTATATAATGAAGTAAAAGAGACTGTAATTCATGCGATTACTGATACAATGTAGAAGAAAACCAATGATGGTACGCCCGTCACTGGAGACTACAGATGTTATTTTACTCAAATCCAGTAATCTTTACTAGCTACTTACTGTGTTATCTTCCCAATTGTTTGCGATGTGACTCTTATAAATAATTCATTATTCAATACCGACTGAGACGATCAACACCATGGCTGACATTAAACGATATGCAACAGACGTTTATTATTATAACGTCTACAAGCTTTTACTATTACAGAACTTGTTAACATAAAAAATATTGTATATTTATTCCATCAACATCATAATATAAGGACCCACTGCACACTGGCCTTCCTACACAGCATGAGCTCTGGGGATTGGATCGTAACCCACCACGAGGACCCAATGCCGATTGGTGGAAATAAATATTAATTCCATCCATACAGCTTATGTTACAGCTTTCGTTACACGACATTTTACAGCGCGCTCACAGTTTTTATTCCATAAAATACTGACCGCGTTCGCAACGTCAGAGGGACCAAAATTATCCACGGTTCGCGATCCAATTAATTTAAAAATCGCCATAACCAACCGAAGCCGCACGAAAGGGCTTTATTGTTATGTAAATGTGTGCAAACTTCGTAGGCAGACGCAGGCATGGCTAATTGTTAATTCGGTAATACGCTTACTCGCGGCGACGCTCGGATTACGGTCTGACCTCACGCCGTGTTGTCTTCTGTCCACAATTTTGTCTGCGGGACACAGCTAGAGATGGGAAAGAGACGTTCCCCTCGTGATTGTGCCAATACCAATGTTTTTTTTCGGAAAGGGGTATGATTAGAAATAGTGTCTATTTTAGGAGCCTCCGTTCTTACTTGCTTGATAATAAATTTCAATGAAACTAGTGTAAGAAACAAAATTTAATATATGGAAACAATGTGTGTGCTTTCCTGTGCTCGCGAGTGTGCTTGTGTGTGCAGTTAAGCGCGCGCGCTCGTTTTTGTTTTTAGGTTTACATGAACCTGAAAGTGTGTAAATATGCGTGTCTTCACATTCGTTTCAAATGTTATACGTATAAGAAAGTGTGTATGTTAACTTTTGACTGCCAATGACGCCTTAAAGCGACAGATACAATTGATTTTCACAATAGAAATGGTGGATTCCCGGCGTTCAACGGGTTAAATTCGTTTCAAATGTTATGCGTGGAAGAAAGTGTGTATGTATAAGTGTACGTGTGTACACGTCTAATACTCATTATTTTCGTTCCATATTATATATGTAAAGTGTGTATATGTGCGTGTATATGCGTTCTGCACTCATTATATTCGTTTCATATGTTATGCAGAGGGAGTTCTGAATATTCATGTATTTTGTGATGCGCCCAGCTATCTTTTCGGTTTTCTTTACTATAAAAGATTTCCACCGAGTTACATCACTAGGGATTGAATGCGACCTTGCGGACAATCGTTTGTGCTTGCTACGCGGTAGCGGAGGCGTGTATAATTGTTAATTCTGTAATATTCTTAAAGTGCTGTTGTGGTCGGCATCAGAAGCACGTTGTATCTGTGTTGACAGCTGATGTGGTGTTATGTTCAAAAAGTCCGTTACTACACTAATGTTCTAGGGTCAGTACAACATAAGTATTAGGGTGCATTACCTAATATTTGTATAAAAGTAAATACTTCATTTTCTCTGTTGTTTTGTTCCCAAAGTACAAGCTTGTGAAATAATAACCAAATGTTCTCTTTACCGGTTCGTTTTTGAGGCTCAAGTGGCGTATCTTCCCTTATTTATACAGAATATCATTGTTGTTTACACATATCTTTGGTCCTGTTATAATCCAGGTATTTCTATTCAGGTAGGCTTCTTAAACCTTATCGTTAAAAAACATTCCAATATTAAATTGAGTAATTAAAGAAATATTTGTTTTGAATAATAAGGCATACGTAGCGACTGCTACGTATTGTTTGACTAAACATATCTGTCAACGTCGCAAATTATACGCTCTGCGAATTTTCTATATGGCCACGAAGTCCGCCACGCACTAGTCGTGCGCCGTGAAATCAAACATTACACGGCTGGCTGATGCGGTTGTGCGCTTACGCGTCTTTGCACCACAACCTCTTCCATTAATAAATTAAATGCAATAAAAAAGTTCAAGATATACCACAATCCATTCAGAAGCGCGTCATATCCAGATTTTGATGTTGGATTATATTCTTACTTTCCAGATTTATCCCCTTGAGTTGCTTATCCACCGGCATGGTAGTAAACATGTGGGAACGGCAGAAGATAATATACACGTCAACACATTATTTACTGCAGGTGCCTTAAGATGCGGCATGAAAATAGGTTTCCTCGCGATTTTTCCTTCACCGTAAGACCGTCGGATAACGTACATATAATTTAGAAACTTCGAAAACTCATTGGTACGTGGCGGGATTTGAACCTGCGCTCCCCCGATCGGAAGGCAACAGTTCACATCATTGAGCCACCAACGCTCTACTTCTTCTTTTCTATTTGTACTGTATCTCAAGCGTGGAGATCATGGCAAAAAACTTCTACCTAGAAGGCCTCAGGCCTTGAAATGCACTGTCACTGACTATTCAATGAAGGTAATAAGTTCATCATCGCCTATAACAGTCCACTGTAGGGAACAGGCTTTCCCGAACAGCATTACTAGCCTCGAAAAATTGGGCCGTAACAGTGAGTTACGCGGGCCCGATGCGAATTGGTGGGTGTTGGCGTCTACCATACAAATAAAGTAGCCAAGACCGACGGCTTAACGTGCCCTCCGAAGCACGTTCAACTGTTCGGCAAATTTAGCCTACAATGTCCTAACCAAACTAGAAAAATCGCACAAAGTGACGTTTCCCCACGGTATTCGAGTGTACATCGAGAGCGATGGTATAGGAAAACATATGGGCCAAATTTTGAGTACTTATTTGGGACAGCGAGTACTTAATCATTGTTCACCAGGAGTGCCTTACTCTAATTGATAAAAAAAATTTGAATTATTCATTTGATAGTAATACAATTAATCATATTTGTAGGCAACCGTGGTGATATGAACAAATAAAATTTATAATTCTTTGTGTTTATTGAATGTTAGTAAAATTATTTGTTCACATTACCATACAGTAAGAATGTGCCGCAGGAAGAAATAATATTAGATTTAAACTAAATTTGACATTGGATTCAATAGTTTTTACCAATAATAAATTATTACATTTGATTGACATTAATAATTGTTAAATTTTAATTGTTTAGTGACAAAAGATAATTATTATCTTTCTAATTATTTTAAGGGACAAATAGCAAACTCGCTATCTTATTATTTTAAATATTTAGCCAATAATATGGCTATACAGCCTGCTTTTTTTGAGCAGAATAAAATACTTTAAGGACTTTGGAATTTGTTCCAAATCATTTAAATTAGATAATAAGACAATAGAGGCAAACTCTTGCATATCTAAGACTATGCATTTGACAACAGAGAAGCCAATTAGCAATTATTTAAATGTAGTTCATCAGAACATACAAGGATTCTCTGGCAAAGACCTAGAAGTAGGGTTATTCTTAGAACATAAAAATGTACATGTATTATGTCTTACTGAACACTGGATAAGGCAACATAATGTTATATTAATATAGATAATTATAAAGTTGGTAGTTTGTTTATGAGAGTGTTGCTATTAGAGGTGGATCACTTATACTATTACAAGATAATTTAAAATTTAAAGAACGCAAAGATATTGTTGAACACTCTATTGAGCGAACTATTGAACTTTCCTGTATAGAGCTTGAGCAGTTTATTATAGTTTGTGTATATAGACCTCCATCTTCTGATTATAACTTATTTGAGACCACTATGGAGGAAGTTCTAAAAAAGGTTTGTAAATCAACCAAGAAGGTAATTGTATGTGGAGATTTCAACATAAACATTTTAGAATCGTCGCATAACTCTGTCCAGTTTATTAATTTGTTTAAGTCTTTTAATTTAACCTATCAATTCGCTGAGCCTACAAGAGCTACTCCTACTACAGCTACCTGCTTAGATAACATTTTTTGTGAAAATATTATACTTCAAAAATCAATAATTAATTGCTTACAATCAGACCATAGTGGACAGTGGGCACAATTTGAGCACTGTCATGTCTCTAAAAATATAGATATTGTTTATAGGCCAGTAAATAAGAACCGAATTAATAGATACAAGGCTCTTGTTGACCAAAAAATTTCTCAATTGCATTATAATGTATCAAATATAGACAGTTTATATGAAAACTTATTTAATGTTATCAAAAGTACCTATGATTGTATATTCTTAACAAAATCAATTAAAGTAAATAATTTTAAATCCAAATTCTGTGATTGGGCGACACCAGGCATATATAAAAGTAGAAATATACTTTTTAATTTATACTTGAAAGCTACATCTTCGGATCCAATATTTATTGCCTTTGTTAGAAATTATTCAAAAATTTTTAAAAAAGTTTGTCACACAGCCAAGTCGATCTATTTGCGTAACAAAATAATAGGTTCTGGTAATAAAATTAAAGCCACTTGGAATATTATTAACAAAGAAACATGTAAGAATAAGAGTCGCGATAATAATTTCTCCATTAAAATTAACGATAATATTGTTAGCGCGGATCTCGAAGTAGCTAGTGTATTTGAAAATTATTTTACCAATATTCCAATTGAAACAACCAGCACTTTAAATTCAAGCTCTTCCATTGCTGGCTCTCTTTTGACATCTAGTGTTTCTGAATGCAAAAAAATGTTTAGCTTTAAGCACATAACTCCAGACACAATAACCAAAACTTTCAAGGAATATAATATTAAAAATACAGAAGATCTATGGGGTATTCGTTCATAAGTGCTTTTTGTAAGCCTAATTTGAATAAAGAATTTTGAATTGAATTTGAATTTGAATTCGAACCCACAAACTCTGGTCCGCAGCAGAACGCTTTGCCCACTAGACCTCTGAGGCAGTATCCTCCTTAAACCTCTAAATGATAGGAAGTCATGGACATCACCAAGTCTGAATAAAGATAATTTCACGCTTCGGAAAGCACGATAAGCTACTATTTTCGGCTCTAAACCGGGACGTTCATTACGTAACCTTGTCTAAGTCCGTAAGGCCACATCGACACCAGGGTTAGATCCATTACTAATTAATTAGGTATCTTTAATTTTTTAACAAGATAACCTTGATGCCGAGTCGTCTAGATAAGTAAGTAGGTATATCAGTGCTATCCAAAACTTAGTAATCGTTAACGCTCTTAGCGTTAACGATTACTAAGTTTTGAAAGGGTCCACTGTAAATAATAGGGTTTAAGGGACAAACAACCAAAAGTCTTGCCGTCATCTTGCGTAAAGTAAAAAGCTCTGGCGACCTTTTGTATGCGGACTAGGGTGGGTTATGGCAATAACACTTATTATACAAGTCAATGTATAGGTAGTTCTAGTACACAGTTGTATATTTATATTACACCTAGTTACGACGTCATAAACTGGCGAAGATGCATTACAGCGGACATTACGTATTTGGGAGACACAAACTCTATAATTCCATGAACACCGCACTGCTGTAATCCTCTACATTTATCGCCAGGAAAGTTAGATTAGGTCGTACTGCGCGACCATGATTCGCCCAATTACAGTTATCGCTGTATCCTAAGCAGTGCATTCATATTGTAGGGACGCCGCGAGCTTCTGAGTTCCGACAATGCAACTTCGTGTTGTAATAAGCCACATAATCTCTACGCTCGCTGAACCGTTTTCTTAGTCGATTTTTAGTTAAATAACATTTTGTATGCTGATCTGAAATATGTGTCGAGTCAATGGTCGCTTTATTAGACGAGCTTTTCTCGGGTCTTAAATGAATAAATGATTTTTGAATGAATGATTCATGGCAACTCTCACGTCAAACCTTTGTGAATGTTTTCTAAATGGAAGTACAGAATTTACGATTTAAACTGTATTCAATTTATTGATTCACTTCGAAGGTTTTATTGTAGACAGTTATGTTAATTGTTGATAATGTACTTTTCGAGTTTTTACTGTAGATCCATATTTCCTTCATATTATTTTTAAATTTGGAAGCAATCTATTTGTCAAAGAATTTTAGAACACAGAAACGAAATGAAAACTTTAATAATCATATTGACCGTGTTTAAATAGGTTCTTGATGAATTCACATAGTATTTTCGTAAGCCCAATGCTCAAATTACTAAGTTTAAAATTTCAGTCCGAAGTAAGCACGTTTAAGCCAGTATTAAAGCCCCAACACTAGCGATATCAACATGCCATCTATGCCTACGATTCGAAGGTCATAGCAATTTTACACCCTTCGCCAGCTATTCATTAAGCACTCCGATCCCCGTAAACACACGGCATTAGCAATTCATACCGAATAACACGTAACAATAGTAATCAGACGTTGTGAAAGAAAAATCATATTTTGTTGGTGCCAAGCGCAGATTTCGTTGGCAATGTATCGTGAAATTAGTTTAGTGGCACTATATAATTACGGGTCGGGTTTTTACGGCCCCTGCACGAGGGGACCGCCCCCCCGCCCCTGTTATGACGAAAACGTCAGCCCGGTATGCGGCTTGATGAATTGACACTACTTTAAATTTTCTCCTCGCTTTTACGATGGCTTTATTGTCGTAAAATAGTTATTTAACACTACAACACCGTGATTCTCGGACGATGATTGATCGTTACTTGTTTATAAACGGCTTTAATTTCTTTAGTTTGTAAGTTGTAAATATAATAACGAAAGTTCAGTTTAATTTAGATATGTTGGGTTTATGTTCTAAGTAAATAATGTATTATTACGGAAACAAGAGCAGAATTTTATTTCAGCATATTTTAGTATCTACTATGCAAACTGACATTTATTATTGTTACTGTCTCTGGAGAAGTGTATGCCAACTAGGGACAAATATTCAAGTTACAGCATCCCTTTAAATTTTCGAATGTCAATAAAAATAAACACAGGATGAATTTTAATTTAAATGTTACGTGAAATTTATTTCATATGTGTATCTAGGTGTTTGACTACTAACATAACATATTCCTATAGGTTTTAAGCCATGTTAAGCAGAAAGAACTAGTCTTTGGTGTTATGGATAAAAATAAAACTTCATCAAAATGAAAGATACATTTCATAGATTTATTATATAAAATCTTAACGCTACATCTGAATTTTAACTTATTACAGTATAGTAACATGTGAAATTTACATAGCTATTCGATTAGTACAGACAATAGTAATTAGTTATATAAATTATTGCGCAAGATCATCCCGTGATCAGGGAAATCCTTATAGTTTAATAAATCACTAAAATACTTAAGTACGAAACCTTAGCTTATACATAATAAACGACGAAGCTCAGATATTTCTTATGACTTTTATATCTATTTCGATTTATGTATGTACATAATGATATGAAGAAGTCCCAAAATATACGTATTTGCAAAAGGAAAGTTTACAGTCGAAGCACCTATAATTCTAACAATTATTTGCCTACGAAGTCGGGCTTCTGCGATGAATGTCCAAAGTTTGTAATAACGATCTCGTTTTTCGACTTTTTCAACTGAATTATCTAAGTAATGTGTGTCGAGCGAGCCAAACACTACGTCACTACCAGCCGTGTCGTTAGTACGGGGTCAAGAAGAACAGTTACCTAAGTGTATTTCATTTTATTGAATTAATATTTTGAGTCTGCATTAGTTTGCCAACACGTCTATTAATTTTTTTAACTCTAATTATTACTTGAGAGGAATCTAATTTAATAATGGCACGGTTGACAATTTGATTGAAAATTCAATTAAATGAATACTTACGTTGTCACTTATTTGATGTAAAAGTCAACCAATAAACAGTATCTTATGGCAGCGGAATGTTAATGGCATTTGTCAATAAATTTCTAGAAAAAATATGTATTTTTAATAAAATTCATTTTCAATTATGCATTCGACCGCTATGTGTAAATATAATGATGAGCAGATGTAAATACAATATGTTCATGTTCTTACGTACAACATCATGATATGAAATCGAATAATATTCCGTATAAGAAGGTAGGTACTAATGGTGATACGTGAGACAGTTAAAATATTTATTAGTAAAATGACAATATTGGATTTCTTTGTACAAAAATATGCAGAGACTATCTAAAACACTTTTTATACTAATATTTCGCCTTGGTTGACTTTATCGCTAGGCTGCCCAAAATAAATTCAACGTAAACGCTGAATGTATTTCAATAGTGCATTGGAATATTCTCAGCTTTTGGTTTCAATGTACTTAGTTTTGAGAATTTGGATTAAATAGTGAACGACACAATTAAAATCACTATTAAATACTTATGAAGTATTAAAAATCAATTATAGTAATCACACTTTTTTTTCATAAAATTGATGAACTGGTTTCAAAACTTTCTGCCCAGCGAATGAGTCTATTGTATACTATTCTATTAAATGTATGGCTACTAATTACAATTTGTGGAATGTGTTCACTATTTTTGTTTAAAGTGTATGTTACAATAAGTCTGCAAAACTAAGCAGAGGATCAATACTATTTTTATTACATTAACGGTGCGAGTATAAAAAAGCGGCGTTATTTTCAACGGTTCAACTTTCTCATAAAACATTCCTCATACTTAAAATACCTAAATCTTCTTATATATCACAGGCTTAAAATATATACGTTACCATTAGGGACGTGCATACTATACGTACACTTACATTAGTAGGTACAGCTGAACGAAATTAGGTAACTATTTACACAAATAGGGGAAAAATAATGAGGCGAACCCTCCCACAACCCTCGGAGATTTCAAATTACGACCGCAGTAAGGCAGCGGCGACTACGTATCTCTATACTTGATCATTAGTGCGCCATACGCGATGCGCGCACTCTTGATCCTTGCGCACAATGGATCTAATAACTAACACATATCAAATAACTACAAAATAATTTACTAGGACAAGTAAAACTAAAAATGCAATTAGGACAGTTGTATTTGTAAAAAAAAGTTTGGGCACATTACCGATAACATCTTTTATAATTTATCAAAATTATATTCCATTCAATATTTCTAACAATTTGCCTAATCCCGTATTCAACGAACAAAGCGTACATACAATTTCAGAACTTTGATTTCCAATCATTTATACATTCCATATCCAACAAAGTCGCACAACGCCGATAACTTTCGTTCCATTATAATTCAATTAAATGTTCATAAAAAATTTTCGAGTGTCAAATCACCATCTCATGATCTCAGCGTGGTCGGAACGATGCACTGCGTATTCACTACACTTTAAATTATCTATAACGCTAGGGGTGTCACTTGGTTAGGTTACACTACTAGTTGAGCTTGTCATGACTATTGGGTGTAAGAGATCATTGCTTTTGCTGCGACTGATCATCTCACGAGAATATATTGAAGTACTTGAGACCGGCCGACACATACGGCACCGGGATAGATCCAGCGTAATAGTTTACTGACTGAAACATGAGATAGGCGATGTTCAGAAGCTATCACACTATCTCGTTTGGATGCGTGTTCTGATTCGAGTCGTTGTGTCTCGCGCACTGCTGTAAACAAAAACGTATGTTAGCATATATGACACCATTGTAAACAAAAAATGTTATTTGAATAGCTATAAAGTTTTTTACCTCTTGCTTTCTTTCCCATGTTTTCATTGCACTTTTGTATTTTTCGAATTCATGACACCAGTTAGAATAGATTTTCTGGTACTCGTTGCTTTTTTCTGGGGGAGAACATCTGTAAGCAAATGACTAATTAATACCAGGAAAACTTATATGATAAATAATATATTTTTCAACATATTTTAAAGTATATTTACTAACGCAATAAACAATCTTAAATTGCGAAAAAAATAGTAATAACAAGTTTTTCATTTCACATTCTTATTATTTAAAACTTAAGAGTGCTTTCTACAGATGTTACTCGAACAAGGCTCTAGGGTACCGTAACCAGCATCCTGGACTACAAGATCAACCCACTTACATACACGTGTATTATTTTTAGAATAATCTTATATATACGCACCTGTGAGTGTCAACAGTAATGTTGTATGAGCACAGCAGTGATCCACCAAGCCAACAGTCATAGCGACCTGCATCGCCTTCGTTCACCGAAATGATCAAAAGACCATGTTCAGACGTTTCTATGTATTTCTCCGGTTTACTGAAAGTAAAATAAAAAATTGTTAAAAGTATCAAAACCACACAAGCGCACTTCGATATTAACGAATCGAAGTAAAGTTTTAAATGTCATTTTCAATTGTTTGTTGGCTTTGTTGTGTAGTTTGATTAAATGTCATTGTGCACATTACTACTCTTTCTACATTTTGAGTTAATAAACGGTTAATGCTAAGTTCAAAAGTTATAGAACATATCTGATCCTAATATAAATTTAAAGGCATTGTTAGATTATTTAAAAAAAAAACAAGAACCGCTTGGAAGATTTTTCGATTTGATAGTCATTTGGTGCAATTATATCGAAAAAAAAGTTTTATAGTCGCGTGACGAGGAACATAAACAAATACATTTTTAACGTTGCGTCGCGTGAACGGGCACTAACACAGCTCACAAAGACACCTCACCGGGAGGATACCGTTGTTTGAGAACTCCATAAACAGGGCTTTAATTCGAGTTCCCCTTGCATTTTAATTATACTGGCGGAAGCGCGATAAAGGCAGATTTGGAAAGACTTTAATTAATGTTGTTGCATGCGTGTACAGTTCAAGTGTTTTCTCAACGATTTCGAAGCCATTTAAATTGTTGTTTGTCTTCATTGGGGAGCGCGGGCGAGACAGTTGCAGGCAATTTCTTTGCAAGTGTTACGGTGAATACAAATGCACTGTTTTAAACTGCACCGAGTGTTATGTAACAAAGTTTCGAGTTCAGTCTTAAGATAACTTAGTTGTGCTTGTGATCGTTTTACAAATAACAGTTTTATAACTTAAACAAAATACTTGTATGGTTATGGTTACTGTACGTTAGTCGTGTGCAACACTAAAGACCTTTTTATTATTATTATATATATTTTAGATAGTTCAATTGTATATGTTTGGCATTTTTATTTGCTGGTAACATCCAGACAGTCTTAACAGTGTATTTCTGAGATATTATGACATTCAGTTTCATAGTAATAATGATTAAGACGTTGCAATTTTTAACAAATTTATACTACTTTAAAAATTCCTCTATCAAAAATTAAAAGAGTGCCTATGCAATGCATGTGGAAATGCGTTGTATTTTAGTCACACAAATATAAATAAAGTAAGTATTTATGTTTAAGTTACTTTCACAATATTCTGGTAAAAATTACAACCGTTTATATACCGACGCACCTAATATCAAATTCAACAAAGTAAAATAACGGTTTACGCATAAATTAGTTAAAATTATACTTTTCCGCGTAGCTTCCATCATAACATAATAACATGATCACGACACCCAATGAACTGTGACCCCCCGCGAACAGCAGGGTCACGATGTGAGGGTTGACAAACGATGTTTGCAATGTTCTCATAGTTCATTTAGGGGAATACTTTTATAATATATAATATCCTTAAGAAGTTTTAATTTTAGTTGTTTATTAAGAAAATTGCTAAAAAAATACTAAATAATCTCGTTAATACCATAACTCTTGACTTTGAACACTTACTGACCGGTCTCTAAGTAAACGTTGACAAAATATGTGCACAAGAGTTCATCCCATGGCTAACAAGTAGTTTTTTAAATTCATAAATATGTATATAGGGAGTCCATGGTCTCGGCCAATACATACATGAAGACGTAACGAGTCGTGACTAAACTTACATTTTCTAATAAGTCTCATTAAGACTATCTTTAAAATAATCACGACAATGATATTTTATATTAAGAACGGGGAAATTTAGGACGGCAATATATATTCTTGGTTTGCTGCTTGTAATTATGTGAGTGATAATCACTATATGAGAGGTTCTGGTGTAGCTGGATGTAGGCGTAGCGCACTAATTCTATATCGGTAACTGAATTATATGTAATAGATACAAATGAAAGCGAAGACTAAATAAGTGTATTTAAAAAGTGATTTGGTTTTAACTTACTTAAAGGTGATCGGATGACGGCCCTTCTCCCTAGAGTAGTGGTACCACGTGACGGCCCTGGGATGGAGGACCTCGGGCATCTTCACGAAGCTGCCAAGGTGCAGGCTCTGGCCCCAGGTCGCTGAGACGCTCTTGCGGGCGATGGACGAATCACAGATGTCTGCTGTCTCGTTGGCTACGTCTTGGATTAACCTTCAATATTAAAATTACAAAATTATACAAGTGGCCAATGAATAACGGCGTGAAACAACATTTTGCTTTGTGATTGCCGAGTGGAGAACTAAATCCTTCCTAATACGTTTCCCTAAATTTGTTAACCTTTTCTTTTTTTAACCCTTGACGGAAAAATGATAGGGTGCTATAAGTTATGTGTGTTTGTCCATAGTATCGTAGCTCCCGAACGAATGAGCGATTTAATTTTTTTCTTTTGTTTAATAAAGGTCGGCAAAGCACTTATTAACTGTTTTTGAAGTATTGGTGTTCATGGATAGCAGTATAACTTAAAACTGGCTGAACTCTCTGCTCGTTTTCCTGCTTATAAAAAAGGGAAATTCACGGCTACAGTCAAAATTAATTGTGGAAAGATATTTTAACCCGTTTGCCGCTGCAGTTGCATTTATCATTAGACACAATAAAATTTTCTAAGTATGGAATTCCGGTGGTTGGTGGGTTAATTTGTAAGAATGTCATGAATGATGCCGAAATACTGATAAGATGACACGATTTTTCATTTTATTTGTGACGTCAAATAAGTAATAAATTTTCATTTTCATGATGTTGTATTTTACCAAATAATTGGCTGAACCAAATTGAAAACTATGTAATTAAAGATTAAACATTTATTATAGAACAGCTTCTTCAAACTGTTAAAATAAGAGAATGTATATGCCATATAATGTACAACAAGCGACGTCAAGGGTAAACCCTGCTCAACAGAATAAGAATTTATTTTCCTCTTTCTCAGTGAAATCGCGATGAAAACTCGAATATTTGTAGCCGAATAACTTTTGTATAAATATGTACATGCAGGAAGTCGAAGGATTTAAAGGACGAACCGGGGCTACTGCCGGGGAGAAAAGTAGTTTCAAATATTTTAACTAAGCATTTTTACATTATGTTAGAAATGTCAGGTAGTTATATTTATATGAAAAATAGAAAAGCTCCCTATTTCTGTGAGCAGGATATTTCAAAATTACAAAAATTATCTTAAGAAGACTTATAGTCATTGAATAATTTATTATTATTAATTATTGATAGTATTGCACCCCATCTAGCATTGATATTTAATACTTGTGTAGATAAAGGTCTCTTTCCAAATTTAATAAAATACAGTAAATTAATACCATTATTTAAATCCGGTGATAAAAGTGATCCATCTAACTTTAGGCCTATATCTATTTTACCTGCATTAAGTAAATATTTGAGAAAATTATATTCAATCAGTTGCTTTCACATTTTAACGTTAACAAATTATTACATGAAAACAGTTTGGCTTCACAAAAAATAAAAATACTACCGATGCTGGGATTGCACTTATTAAGCATATTTTTGATGCCTGGGAGGACAAACATGATGCAATAGGAGTTTTTTGCGATTTGTCTAAAGCTTTTGACTGCGTCGACCATAAAACACTTTCATTAAAGTTGAGACATTACGGTGTATCAGAATGCTCATTGAGTCTTGTAGAATCTTACCTCTCTGAAAGAGTTCAAAAAGTCTGTATTAATGGCACAAAGTCGCATGGTGCCCTTTGCGCATGGGAGTGCCCCAGGGTTCAATTTTAGGCCTCTATTATTTCTAATATATATAAATCACCTCCCTTACTATTGTAAAAGTCTTTCGGATATAGTTCTATTTGCTGATGATACGTCATTGATTTTTAATGTTAACAGACGTAAGGAGACTTTTGACGATGTAAATAGAGCTCTGTCTCAAGTAATGCATTGGTTTACTGCTAATAATCTTTTACTTAATGCAAAAAAAACTAATGTATAAAATTCACTATGCCTTTCCTTTCCTTTTTCTATTTCATAAATTTTCTAACTCCTCTCCTTACTTGTAAGTTTCATTTGTATGCTGATGACCTTCAAATTTATTCTCATGCCCCCCTAAGTACATTGAATCTAATTGCTATTATTAACACATAACCTTGCTATCGTCTGTGATTGGAGTCTTTCTCTATGGTTTATCAGTCAACCCCAATAAATCGCAAGCGATTATCGTAGGCGGCTCTAAACAGATATCTAAAATAGTTTTTGCAGATATTCCCCACTTTATCAACGGTGTGGCTATCTCTTATAACAACTGTGAAGAATCTAGGAGTGTTCTTTGACAACACTCTGTCTTGGAGTTCGCATGTGTCTGAGGTCAGTCGCAAGGTTTTCGCGGCTTTTGGTTCGCTTCGGCGGTGGAAAAATTTGTTACCGTGAAGACGAAAGTTGAACTTGCGCAGTCTTCCTTTATCAATTATAGATTATGCTGATGTCTGCCTTATTGATCTTAATGAAGATTTGCTCAATAGCTGCAGCGTTTGCAGAACCTATGCATTAGGTATATCTTTGGCTTACGCAAGTTGACCATGTGTCTGAATTTAGGCGTAAGCTTGCCTGGCTACCTATACGACAACGCCGTGAAGAACATGTGTTGACTCTTATTTATAAGGTTCTGTATGACCCTCGATCCCTTCCTATCTGAAAGATTGTTCCAATTTCTTGGTACAGACCACTGTCTTGATCTTAGGTCTAAGTCTGATAATGTGCTGAGAACTCCGTTCACTAATTCTGGGTATTTCAAAGAGTCCTTTACCGTAGGAGCTACGACTTTGTGGAACAGGTTGCCGCTGATATTCGTTATGCAAAATCGGTACTGACATTTAAGAACAGACTCCACCAGCATTTATGGACACTACATTGTAATTATTTCGAGAATTATTTATATAGATTAGTATGTATTTTTATGAGAACGTATTTGTTTACATATTTATTTTTTGTTATGTTAGCATATTTATTGGATTGTGTATTATTTAAGTATTTTGTTCTTTTTATTTTATTTTTAGTTTATGTATTAATATGACATATCATATATTATTTGTTTTCCTATTTTTCTTGCCCACTACCTTACTTATTTTTCGTCTTCTTTATCCTAAGGTTGCCTGGAAGAGATCGCTTGTAGCGATAAGGCCGCCTTTGCCCACTGTATTGGTTTTATGGTTTTGTTTGTATTTAATTTATTGTGAGCAATAAAGAGTCTATCTATCTATCTATGCCCAATGTAAGGCAGGTCGAGACCAACATAACTCTGAATAATGATCAAGTGGAACTTGTAAACTCCACTGCATTTCTTGGTATAACTTTAGATTCAAAATTACAATGGGGGCCTCACATTGAATACTGGCTGGTAGACTTAGCTCGGCAGCTTATGCTGTTAGGAAGATAAGGCTCTTGACAGATGTAGAACAGCAAGATTGGTTTATTTCAGTTATTTTCATAGTGTCATGTCATATGGTCTACTGTTGTGGGCTCAGCTGCCGACATTAATACAATATTTGTACTACAAAAAAGAGCTATTCGTTTTATCTACAACCTTAGACCCCGTGACTCTCTTAAGGAACTTTTTAAAGAAATAAATATAATGACTATAGCATCACAATATATTTATGAAAATATAATTTACGTCCGTAAATACTATCATACCTTTAAAAAAATTGTGACTCACACAATTTTAATACTAGAATAAACAAACTTGCTGTTCCGGACTTGAGACTACATAAAGTAGGTAAATCTTTTATAGGAAGATGTATAAAGTTTTTCAATAAGGTACCGCAGAATATTGTCGAGTTACCTTTACCCATGTTTAAAGCTAGAATAAAAAACCACCTTTCTAAAAAAGGGTACTACACTTTTGACGAATATTTATGTGATAAAAATCCGTGGTCTTAAATTGCTCAGCTATTTCAGTGTTTATGATATATTGTTACATTAAGTAATTGTTTTAAAAAGGCTACACTGGTGAGTTTTCTTGGGTGCTTCTTTCTCAACAGGCCAATCCACTGAAGCGCTTTTTTTCAAAGCATCAAAATTCATATTTTTAGTTTAGTATTTTTCATTGTTTTTAATTATATTTTTGTATATTTTTTGACGTTCATAAGTGCTTTTTGTAAGCCTAATTTGAATAAAGAATTTTGAATTTGAATTTGAATAAGTCTAAATAAAATTTTACCTAAATAGGTATGCTTGGTACTCTGATAGGTCCTTATTCCTAACTTTTATTAAAATAGTGCTTGTATTTAGCAATTTGTCTCAAACAAATAAAAGATTTATCTATATTTCTGAAGAAATTACTGAAAATATAGTTGCTTCTACGAATCGTGACACAGTGTCGTAGCACAGCAGACTTGAGGCCACAGACGTCGCCGTAGCATATCAATACTACGTAGCGTTATCATGACGCTACGAATGTGAATTCGTAACGCGTAGCAAGATGCTTGTTTAAAACTCGCTGTATTTTATGTCTCTTCGGATTTCTAGCAAACCAAAAATATAGTTTTAATAGGCATTTCTGCATTTTAAGCCAGAATGGATACAAATATGGTTCAATGTCTTTTTGAATTTTCGAAATTATATGTACGTTATCCAACAGTCTTACGGTGAACGAAAACATCTTGGCGAAACCTGCAATGAGATTCAAAGGTTGTGCGTCTAGTCAGCCAATCCGAACTGGGCCCGCGTGGATGACTAAGGCCTATACACCCTTTACGGGTAGGCTCGTGCCCCTCGGTGGGACGTTTAATGAGCTGATGATGATGGTTACGACATTGCAGGCTCTCTCAACCTATTGTCGGAAGATAAATATGTTTCGGAGGACACAATAAGCCGTCAGTCTCAGATACAATTTAAGAATGTTAGTTTTTAACACCTACTAATCCGCACAGGTTCCGCGTGGTAGAATACGACCCAAATCCCTCATTGCTATGTTTTGTGGGAGGGTCTATCGATTAAATGGGACATTATAGGCAGATCATGATATATGATAGACATACCCAGGCATATATTCCCTGCAAACACCGGCGTCCCTGTCCCAGCCGCAGTAGGGATCGCGCGCACACCGCACGCACGCGTCGTATCTGCGCGCGCACAGCGCCAAGCGTAACTGGAGCACGCGCCGGTCCGACGCCGCATATAGGGACCCGTGCGCGCGGGATAGGGCCATCGCCTATACAATACATATTCTTAATTTATCACTAACATTTATTCTATCATTAAACGACTAATATTATTTAAGAGCGTATGTCAGTCATTAAAACATTAATTCTATGTATAATAATACGTATTTCAATAAGAAATAAATATCTAATGACATTCACACAGCGTCATCTAGCCCCAAACTAAGCATCAGCCTGTAATATGGATACTAAACAACGGATGAACATACTTATATATGTTTTTTGTTAATGTATACATATGTTACATAGAAAACAACTAGTCCAATACAAACAGACATGTTGGCACACAATTGATACTGCCCGGGGATCGAACCCGGAACCTTTGGTGTTTAAAAAATAATTTGCCAAACCATGACAGAGCGGCATTGATGGAAACCAACAAATGATAGACAGTTACCTTCATCAATGCCGCACTGCATCCGACACTCGAGTCAACAGATGTTTAATAAATATCACCAAAATTCATTCATATCATCATTCACTGACATCCACACTAAGCATGAGCCTGTAATATAGATACTAAACAACGGAGAAACATACTTTTTACTGTTTTTTGTAAATAACTACATATATAACATAGAAAACACCCAGACCAATACAAAGAGACATGTTCATGCACACAAATGGGTATGTTTATACGTTGTTTACTCGTAGTACACCTATTACAGGATGGATGTTCGTATGGGTTATGCGGCGCTGTGTGAATGTTAGTTGATACTATTTTAATTATTAGTTATTCAGCGCCATCAAGCTTCTACAAATATATGATAAATATCCACCAACATAGACAATATAATCAGGCAAGTTCATGCACACACATGCTTGCATTGCCCGGGGATCGAACTCGGAACCCTGGTGTAGTAGCCAGCGTCTCAACCATTACAACATAAGGTCCTCAAAATTTAAATGAATAGAATTACTTCATACTTATAGGTACAATGCCTCATCATGTTCTTTAATGCATTGATTTGCTTACATAGAATAATAGGGTCCAGTTTAATATTTGGAATTGGAACCCTCAAAAGATCGTACGTGAAGACTAGGTACACATTATTAATTAATACAAATGGTATTTTAAGTACATGTACCTGACAGATATTTCTAATAATCGTATGTTCAGAAAAAATTGTATAACCTTATATAATATTAAGTACTCTGAACAACTATTTATTACCTGGATAGGCTCCCCTGGAGTCACATCGAAAATATCCAGCAGCGCTGATTGGCTATCGCCATTCCGCGTCCATTGTACGATCTTGTGTATTTTGCCTTCGTCTGCAACAAACATTTACGGAGTTAAGTCTAGAAATAATGGCCGATATTAATGGCACTTAGTTGTATTTAAGAGGCTTGTGTACATGTGTGCAAATAAGACTTGTTCTATACACAATGTGACGTGGGCGCTTACTATCTGTAAACTTACGCTTTAAACCTAGAAATAACAATATTAAATTACGACGCAATATTATATTTCTTTTGGTGAAAACATAAATAAAACCGGTGCCAAAAATAACAAGGTTATTTATTCGAATTGAATTTTATATTAATGTCAAATATAAGTACTTTTCAAGGTATATTAATACCAAAATCCATAACATAAAAAAAACAATAAAAACAATGGTGACTGATATAAAATGAAAGGCTTACACTAAATGAGAATTAAAGAGCAGTTTCTTTAATGATACGAAAATTTTTGATAATTAAATTTAATATTGATTCACTCTCGTATGAACAAACAGTAAGTACATTCTGCAATAGCCATAAACTTAATATTAACCTTTATTAAAATAGATGCACAGAGCGACATTATGACTGAAATTATATTAAGACAGATAGCAGTTCCATGTCGTGGTTGCATAAAAAAGTATTTCATTTTTAGTAGCTATTTGTTATTTATTTTAAAGAGAAACATAATACGAGAACTTGATATAATATCCATATAATCTATAATAAAATATAATAAATAAATAAATAAATAAATAAATAAATAAATAGTGAAATTAATACAAAACGTGTGCGTTTTTATGAAAAATAGGAATTCGTTTTTTATTTATTTGACCACCGAGATTTTAGTATGTAAAATAGACAAGTCTCACATGCAATAATGAGTCGCTGTATATCTTGTACCATACGAATGATATAAAATGCTTATGTAGGCAGTTCGTAACAAATCGTGACGAGAAATCACCAATCGCAGTGGTGTTCATTCCAACTATTTGTCTAACTAGTTGATAAATGGTACCGGTTCGTCAAAATGATGGGTTCAATTAATTTCTACTGCCGGGGACAAAAGTCATGGGTGCGTCACGAGAAATTATCGTTCGACACTTAGCAGAATTTTGGTTTTATGCCTACTTTTTTGACTTGAAGATTTTGTATATATTTTTATTCAATATGCTGTATAATAAATATTTATACTTTAGGATTTTCATTCAATTTATAGAATCAAATAATTAATTTGAGTAAATGTTCGACTATAATGTTCGCCAAAACGACACCGGACGTAAAAAATATTCTTCAGACAGTGACTGATTCCAAGTTTGTCACGCCTCAAAAATGATATTCAAGATTTATTTTTTCTAACAGGTCAGTTGCAAAGTAAACTTCAAATGTTGGAAAATATAAACATTATAGTTTCACCAATGATTTGACCTCCGACCCTTAATTCCACCTACATGATTAGATGCTCGCTTATGAACAGCGCTCTAAAAGCTGTATCGACAGAAAAACTGCCGGCGATCACTTCAAATAATTGATACAACAGAATAGGCAAGGCACGTGACCACGAAACCTCTTCATAAGGCCACAGTTGCTCCAGCCTACAAAGGCGAACCCCGAGAATTAATATTCGAGGCACGAATCTTAATAGCTAATTGGATTAGAGGCATGTACCGAAATTACCTAACTGGGTTACATACAATACTAACGCATACATGTCACACGCCTTGAGACGCCAGATGGTGATTGTGTACCTTATAGACGCTGGACTATAAATCAGTAATTATATTAGATGTTGTTCCTAATGAATGGTAATGCTGATTGTGTGAACAGGCACGTGCTGCGACGTTTAAGTAGTGTAACAACTAATACTTGCTGATTTCAATTTGGCGATGCCCAAACTCTGTTGGCATCAGCTGTTATTTAATAAACGGTTAAGGATTTAACTTGTATGGATTGTGTTGTTTTTTTTGTGAATTCATATGCCTTGCTCGTTTTTAAAGACGTCTTTTTGAGCTTTGCCATTAATATGGGTAGCACATTTATGTTCATACCTATTTATTTTATGCTCAGAATTAACAAAATAAGTATAATATTAATATTTGTTTTTCGGTCGAATACATTAGTAACATTAAAATAAAATAACTGATCTAAAGACTCATTATATGACTAGTATTTTATTTTGTTGGTTATGACATACAAACCCCGTTGTATCAGTATTACTTAGTAGCACGAATATATAAAAAATATGAAAGATGCGTATAGTACTTGACAATTTGTGTGGCATTCAAAATGTAAAATATTCTAAAAATAAGACTATTTAAGACAATTGGCCAATATCATGGAAAACACTAAATTGTAATTGTAAGGGCGCTGGGACTATTTAGTATAATATATTATCTAAATAGTTCCAAGTGCCTTTGTTTTGGGGATGTTCGTAGCGCGTTCGCCATCTGGTACTCACGACACGGGGATTAATTTTCCTAGAACATGTAGGTTTAATAGTTTTAGGTATAGCTAAGTAATCTTATAGAGAATATCGCTAACATTTTTTACTGGTATAGAAATCTGGGACCTGAGAGTGACCGTGTACCGGATGATATTCACGTGTCAATCTCAATCTAACGTACTTGCTCCGTCACTTAACACCTACACGTCACTTATCACATACGATTACATATGTCACCTAACATTAAAGGAAATATGATTCGGTGACATAACTTTATAGTATTTTGATAACTTGTGGTAACAATGATGTAAAAAGTATAGATTTGTGATATGCTCACAAAACAACCGAAAAAAGTGTTCCGAATGCAGTGACAGCACACATATACATCTATTTCGAATGAGCGTACATTTGCCTACAACTGTTTTCTCTTTGGCGGTTCGTTTTTGAGGCACAGGTGGCATATCTACTATATTTATACAGAATATCATTGATATGATATATTGTGATATATTGATATTATGTGGTAATAGAGTATCTAATTAGAACCATTACACCGCATGGGTCACCCTTAAATTAAAAAAATATTTTTTACATAAATTTTATTCGCAAGAGAAGTGCTCATTTGAATTTGGTTAGTAGTTCTAAGGCACTATTGTCAAAGTCACCTCGATTCAGAGAATTGACGTTGTCTGCCGTTAATTATCGTGAAGTGGGTATCAGTTAGTCGTTCGTCCCCCATTAGAGCGTGCGGCCGCGTCTGACTGACGTACAAGTGCCGATAATTGCCCGCGCTGAATATGCCATGAGGGTAGATGACGGCCAGTGATCGGTTTGTGTTCTGTTTTTATTTATTTTTCTGTTTCATTTCATTGGGCAACAAACGAAAATTATCTTGACAGTCGCAAAGTATGCGGGTTGATTTTGAATCACAAATTGGGAGGAATTATGCTTCTGCTACTTTGAGAAGTTATGGCTAGTTTTTTAATAACAACTTTATATTTTCTTATGATATGTATATTTATGGATTCCTTGGATATTCAATGCTCACATCAGGTAAAAGTAACAATTTTGAGAACAGCTAATCAAGACTTAACAATCGAACAACACACCACCATAACATTACCTAGATACCTGTCATAAAACATATACATTTCAACCCGTGGTATTTCACGTTTCCTTGAGACACTATATTGAGGTATCATTTAACAACGTCGTATGCGTCAAAATCAAGAATCTTGTCTGATATCATTGCTTTACATTAGTTTATTTTCATTATATAGTTAATAATAATTCATCTATATAGTTCATATTTTAAAACTAGTACCTAATCATTTTCTTAATTTTTACTTGTCACGAAATAATCTTCAATGCTTAACCATGTCCAGATTCGTTTTTGTTCGTCGATTGGGTCGTGTGTTATATTCGTAGTACTACAACTTAAGTCCCAGTGCACAACCCGTCACGCATTAAGCTCGGAGCGCGGTAAACAACTGCGTAAACATATTTGAGTCCCTTACCCGGGCCGCGTTCACCGATAAGTTTGTTGAATGCTTTCCCATGTACTAGCTATTATCACATCAAGATACTTAAGTTTCCGATGCTCCGTGGCCTCGGCGACATCTAAGTGCTGATATATGTCGATAAAACAAATACGCCACAATCCGATCCAGACGTTCATTTAGCCATTGGGAATGGTTTGGAATTGATAGATTTATTAACATAATGTATAAAAGATCGATTTAATATTTAAAAAGGCTTAGAAACTACAATATTTTTGAAATTTTCGTATACTGTGACTAAATAACTCCAGGTCGCAAGTCATTTCATTTACGGGATTCCTGGTGAATTAATTGTGTAGGCTTTTTACTTGAGTGTTAACAACCGTCATGGCTAAGGTAACAAAGAAAATAAATATTAATAATAAACCTCGCGATTTACTTGCTCAAAGTGGCTATTTTAGATATTCTTAGAGAAATAAACAATTTGTAGAAAAATATATGTTAAAAATATGTAATTATTTGTTCGTAGACCGTGTATTGAATTCAGAAATATAGTGCTAAAATGCTTTTGGATCTGGCTCTAATTTCATGTATTGTTTACATATATATCCAAAAATCCTTGAAATAATCTCATCAAATTATATTTAAAAGTCCATACAGTCCAGTTTTAATTAAAACGGAAGCCAAGGCGCATAAATAAATCAGTGCTCATAAAACATGGAATTTCTCACCGAAATAAACTTTCCCGGGATCGTATCTTCTGATTCCTAATCCGTCGTTTAAGCCCAATAAACATGTTGGGTCGAATTAATTCCGATCACGTTGTCCGGCCAGGGCAAAATAATTAAACAACCGGACCGGAGGCTGCTCCCGCAAACTATATTTCATAAGGTCGCATGAAGTAAATTGGATTGATTTTATATACCTATACTAAACGTATTTCCACAAGGGTATATGAGTTATTCGAATTTTTATAATATTATTTACTCGAAACGTAAAGTAAATATGTATTTTCATTGAAGTTTACTTTGACAGATCCTACTAATTTCAACAAAGCAGCTATATTTGGTTTATTCGTTAAGTCCAGTTATAGACATTTATAATAAATTAAGATCAACTTTAAGACTTTAAGTAAGAAAAGGGAGTGAAGGAAAAGATTAAGGTCGAATCATTCCAGCAAGTCAAGGAGAAGGCGGAATGCAGGGAAAGCTCGCATTTGCTTCATATGTGTTCAATCGACAAGAGCTAGGCTCTTAAATAATGCTGATGTGTATAAACAAGTCGTCAGAGCTGTAAGCGCTGATTGTACCACGTGCAGGTGCAGGTAAGCTTACAGGATTTCGGACTAAAAACTGATATGGTACAACTACAAATGTACCTAATGCTAGCGTAGGGGAAAAAATATAAAATTGGGGCAATTACCTCATGTTATAACTAAAACATTAGGTAATTGCCCCCATTTTATGCATTTATAGATATATTTTAATTCCTAAATGTTATAAGAGATTGTGGTGGTTGGTGGTAAGCCGTCGATTTTGGCTATTACATAACGGTCATCAATCTAAATATGCCAACTAGATAATAAGAATAAGATTAAACAATAACATATATTTCTCCTGAGCTGTGATACCACTAATCCAATATCGGATTCAATTATATTTATGATGACGTCAAAATGTCGAGTCACTAAATTTGAAAATTCTTAAGAAATTTTAAATACTTCTCCCGCCATCATGTTATGTTATATGAATATTGTTATTGAAATATGTAGTGGATGATATTAATTTGTTCTTTTTAAATTAAAATATTTTTAATACAATGTACAATACTTACCATGTTATATGAAGAGCGGGACTGCCTGATACAAGTATATGCGTATACTTAAAAGGCGGTCTCAATCACTTACAGCAAAATTAATCATTGTGAATGTAAATAAACATTTTTTCATTTTTTTTTTCATTTCATTTCATCAGAGAAATAGGTCAGATTGGGGTACTCACGTGAAATAACTTATTTAGAGTTTCCCGCAAGTAACGGGTACTCTAACTCTACGGTAACTACTAAAATGCTGGTTGGTTTAAGAATATGAAATATTATAGAAACATTTAAGAATATGAAATATTATATAAGGTCACAAAAATATCCTCAGGCATACATCAGGCATAATTATCTTTTTCCAATATTTTTCTTAGTAGCTATCAGGGGTCCCCAAATGTCTGTCTCCAAAGAAATAATCCCGCAATCCAATAAAGATTTCGCTTCGACAGGCCTAAGTGAAAACTTTTTTGCGATCCCTCGAACAATATAAGTTTTATTCCTCCAAGTGGTATAAATTCCCAAACACAAAGTAGCTCTAACATCTTTATTGCTTTTCATAAAAAACTCCCAGTTTAACGTATAGATTTGCCAGTTAGAGGTCAGATGGGATTTCCTTAAACACCCCGCATTTCATTGCGAAATTTCTCTGTATCCGTTGCTGTACAATTCATTACTGCGTTGTGACGGTCAGTATTTATTGTTGGCTCTCCGGTGTGGCAATGTATAGGCATTCGCCAATAACTTTCAAATAGAAATGGAAAAAGTTCACAACAGATTTGTTGCTCCGCACTCAGATTTGGGGAATGAAAACTTTTGCGGTGTTTTAAATTAAATTATTTTTTACCTGGAAAAGTTATAATCATCTGAGTTTATAATCATAACAACACAAAAATAAATTGGAACTCCATTTAAAAGTAACTAAACAGACTATTAGATTTTTTATGGAACTTACATGTATTTGTAACAATTAGTGTAGGTACGGAACCTTCGCTTGTACAAAACGAAGACATCCTAAGGTGGGTAGGTATTAGCACGGATCGTGGTCGGAGCGGCGCGGTAGATAAATTCAGCGATTGGCAGTATGAGCGGATTCGGCAGGGACTTTTATCACGGATCGCAATATGTATTTTATAGGCGCCGTAAATCGAAGAACGTGGCTTTTTAACGTTTGCCTACGAGCATTCGACCGACTTTTACGAGATTCGTCGCTCCAAATTTTATGCGACTATCAAGGATTGACTACGCTCCCCGGCCCGGCTCATTTCATTTATGTTTGCGATTGTTATGAATAATTGCACTTTAATAGTCGCGAACAAATTGGGTGGCAAGCTTTCGATAACGCTCCGTTAAGATAAGACGCTTCTTCGACAGTTTCGCTCCCCCAAGCCATTACGATTTATATCAATAACACGCTCAAGTAGAATGTAATTCTACACTCGTTAAATCTACAGTTAATTTTCACGCTATCTTCATTTCATGGTGAAGTATGAATACAAATACTTGTTTATCCGCAAGCTATATAATATTTGTATGCTCATAATCGGGTGGCCGTTAACCGAACAGTTATTCCGGACACGTTTCAAAGGAGTATTTTTAAAGGAGGCTTTCACGGTGGTCGGCATTAGGGATACCTCCCAAAAGTTTACCGTTTTTGCACACCTTTTGATATTCAATATACTGCGGGACCTAAGCAATCCTTTGATGAGATGTTTTATGCAAAAAACGTCGGGAGCCGTTAGCGGGGCGAGAATAAGCGTTCAAAAGTGAACACATTAGTATTCCCGCGCCCGTCCGGGACCGCGGCCTCCCCAGTTTTGGGGGAATAAAAAATCAATGTTTATTCTCGTTGGACGCGTTCCGAATGTTAATTATGGCTATAACTAATTGTTTTGAGTTTGTGTGAAGGCGCGACCGCCCGATTGCTCTCCTGAGGCGGCCCGATTGGGTTTTGCCAGGTGATATTGTTTATTAATCCCGCGTAATACATTGGCAGCTGTTACGAATATTTATTGTATATTTTATACAATAATTTCAATATAAATTGTTTTCATAATTTATATTTCTAGCCACGTACTTAATTGTTCATAATTAAGTTAGAAGTATGTTATTTCTATAGTTATTTATAGCTTCAATGTTTCTGAAGTCTGCATCAATCGGCTTTAAAAAAGTCGTTAGTATAAGAATTTAAGTTTACGAGTAACTGATCTTAATTTATATATTTGTAGTCACCACGACTTTGTTCTTGTTGTATTTATATATTTTGTGATGCAGACATTACGTACATGTGTATGTATAAATTTCGACACATTCTGCTATCGATTGACGATTGTAAATGAAAATCGCACGATGTGACGTTCGCAAAATACTGAAGGTAGCTAGGAACACAGCTTCGATGCTATGTTCCTAGCTACCTTCAGTATGCTATGTTCCTAGCTACCTTCAGTAAGGCAAGGTGCCTTGAACTATAAATTACTTTGAAAATTCCGTTCCGACATTTCGTATCGCTACTCGGCAATAAATATTGTTCATTTTCGTCCTGTGGGCCATGCACGTCGATAGAGCCGGAATATACAACGTTAGGGTATTTCTCTGGCGAGAGCGCAATCGTACGCAAAGGCAGTGTTGCCAGCATCCGACTCTAAGATTTTACTTTTATTTGCGGAATAAAGTACGTTTCCGACACATATAATTTATCTGTTGCATTTGCTTGGATATCTGCATTATTTTGTTATTCAACGAATGTAACTCCAGTGGTTGTAACAATAAACAACCGTATACGTTTTGAATATATTAATTTCATGATTGAAATGAAGATTATGGGAAACAATAAGGAAATTACTCACATAATTATGTAACTACAAGAAAAAACATTAGAAATTCGAATTGTTTATCAAGAGTTTTTTCTGATATTCCATCGAGGGCTTTCGTACACTTTCGTTTAATTAAGCTGTTCAAGATTAGCTTTTGTCTTAAAATATTTATTTACTTTCCTGTTATAAGAAAGAAATAGTGATAGATTATTCATGTTCTCATAAAATTAATGTGATTGAAATCTCCATTTAAAAGTGCATAAACACCCAAGTAATAAAAACCTGTCGAATGAATTAAGCAATTAAATGAGCTACTCAAGGGGTTTAACAAGAATCCCATTCTTCAAATTCGGGATAGATATCTCGTACGATTTATGATTTAAGCTCAATATTCCTATCCAATTCTAAGCCATAAAGTCAAGTCCATCGGAATGCAATACCGAAGTTAGGTACATATTTTAGTATAAACTTGTAAGTATATCATAACCTGAGCATTTTACTATCGCATCGATAAAATGTTCATCTCACTGTTATGAATTGTGCTGTTGTTTCACAAAAGCAGTTCTTATTCAGTGGTAATAAGGCGCTACTATGTCTGCTAGAAGTAAACACGAGTACAGCTGTTCCAACTCTAGTTTATTAAACAGTTTCCGATGCTCCAATACCTCAGAAACACCTTAACATATCATTCTGCGGCATCGCATTTCATGTTTATGGCAAAACTTGGGAGTCCATGCACTTAAGCAAATGGCTTTCCGATACTTATAACAGGGTATACGATGCTACTGGCTACATTTTATGCATGAAAAGCTATTTTATAAATTATTGCTCGAGATACATATATTTACAATACCGATAAAGTTGCTGTCATGATGAATATTCACTACTGAACTTTTCACAACACTGAACGCAGACTCGCTTTGAGAGTGTATCTAAATAAGTATTATGCTCGTGTAACTTTTTGTTTGTACGGGGATTTACATTTCAAAGTAATCTAAATTGGGACATTTAAATTAACATAAGTGCGCATTAACAGTGAGACCGATGCGCCGAACGCTCTCGCCGCTCACATCCAAAACATCAAAGAAGAGTCCAGCGCTTGAGCTGATGTCATTATGCCATCAAATAGCCATAACGCACCGGCGGCGACTCGGCCGCGAGCCGACTGTGAATTTTAAATCGTTTTTAATAGTATCACGAGCGTGCATCACGTCAAAGCTAACCCGACCCTCCGCTACAATTTGATTTCCAAATTTTTCCAACTCGACCCACACAACTTTTTCTAAACTTATCAAAAACAGCACGTGGGCTTCTTTTGTGTTTTGGCACAGACGCGGTAATTACGTTTCGAGTTTGTTGTTACACCGGCTGTACTCATGCGATACGTGAACATTATTATGTACGTTTGTTTACAAAGGAGCCCTTGATACTAAAGAGTCGCGGCGTTGACGTCTAACTCGGGGAATTTAATTAACTTCGTTAACTTCTAAATACTCTTAACGTCTTTGATACCTCGGCCCCTGCATTGACAAACGCGAGTGCTCGGCTCGGTGTGTATATGACAGTCGCTGTCAAAGTTTTATCAAGCTCGGGGCGCGTCCTGAACTTGTCTGGCAACAGTGATTTAGGCGTGATAAAACAAATGGAAGGCGAGCAGCAGAGGGGCCGCAATGCGGGACCGGGAGCATCATGCGCTCATTTCTCATTGTCTGCTAGCATTCCTAGCCACGCGAACCGGTACAACTTTCCGCCGGTGCAGTTTAATGCATATTATAACGCGGTAAGCACTCAAAATGGCCTAAGCGGGGTGGCAATATCGCGGCGTAGACGCCCGCGCACGAGCTTACTCTTTATTGAAAGAGTAAACTGTCCTTTTTCACGGGACGCCTCGGGCTCTTTGTGACGGAATTTCGTGCAACTTATTTTGCGCTCGGAGTGTAAATAATAGTGAACTAAGAGAGCTTCGGATTTTCGGGCGGTTCCTCTTTTTACTCTTTGCTGTGGTTATACAGGACCATTTATTGCTCGCCGCTGTCAGTGGACGCCGCGGCGCGTTTGAACAGTGTATTGCATTTAGTTTAGTTCAGTAATCAAACATAAAGGAAGCTGCCGTTGGGAGCTCAGAACTCGATTTGAATACAGAAACAAAGTTATATTGTACAGATTAACTTACAGTAATTATGCTGGTACGCGGCAATAGAAAGGAAGCAGCGTCAAAGGTACGTTTAAACAATTTAATATTCCACACACAAGCATTTCAAACGCCAACTCAAACGTAGCTTTCCTTTCGTAAAAGTTGTTCCGTAAACGAACCCCCCTTCGTTAGATATCTACGTGAGTTTAATCCACTACGTAGTCTCGCGCCGGGGCGGTTCGGTCGAAACGATTTTCGTGGAAAATTGGTGAAAATTGCAACAACATAGGCGAAAATTACCACTTGGGCATGTTGTTTAGAGCGCAGACCGAATTTATGCGGTCGAGGAAACGTGACGTAGCTTGCGGTTTGGTCCAAATAGTTCCAAGACCTACCGAATAACTGCGTTTAAATACATATCCTGCCAAATACTAACTTCTAGCTATTGTAACGAAAACTAAAATGTTTGATTACATAGCCGTTAATGTTTCGAACAACGTCTAGTAAAACCGTTGCATTTATTTATGCACTACAATTGACTTGAATAGCATCATAACTACGTATCCACGAGCATAATATTTGACTGCAGTTCGGCTTTGGGAGCTTTACCGTGGGATTTTAAGTCAATAAATTGAGAGTACAAAAAGGGTTTAAACTATGGCTGTTTCGCACGCCATTTCGCTAGAAACAATACGTATAATCGGTTTTTCGTGTTTTAGAGTAAAGCCCTGTTCCATAGTTGAATGTGCGAGTCGGCATGCAGACGGGTCCGAGCGGCCGTCACTGAGACGAGTTATGGCCTTTGTGGCACTTTCACTCTTTTTAATTTCCCAGTAGGCGGGCATTTTTTAATTCGTGTGCTTTTTATGAAATTCCGTGTCGCCCGTTGTCCGTTCTCTGATTGTAGGTACGTTTTATGTCGCCGATTATTACCTACCAACGTTCAAACTGAAAATGCTTTTCAATTTCACGAATTTTAATTAATGTTATAACTCGCAGTTGTAATTTAAAACACGGGTACAAATGATTAATTTTGATATTTTGGTCATCGAAATCAGACACTAACGTTTATTTTTAGCTAAATGTTTTTGATGAAATTCACATCATCTTTAAAGGCTGATATTTTTATAATTCCTCAGATTATGAAGATATTGATTTTAAATTTAAATGCATGATTGCACTTAATGGAAAGCTCTTTATTTTTTCTTGCACATCACACTTGTGTGTTTTTTACTCACTAATAAAATTTTGTGTCTATTGATTTACAAAACCATTCTACTATTGACCATGATAACTGCAAAGTCACTGAAACGTTTCGCAGAGTGGGAAATGTTGTACATTATTTTGAACTAATAAATTGTTCTCATATTTTTATATTATCATCAGCCTTTTCAGCCTATTCGTGGCTTTCGGTGGAAACATAATTATAATAAGCTGGTGATGGTCATAATCAGCGTATTGAGTCCCGTTGCAGGGAACAGGTCCTCCCACTCACCCATAGGAAGATTGGGCCAACCACCACACGGGTCTAATGCATATTTGTCGATGTTAATGATTTCAAAGGTTGCAGCCAGAACAAACGGCTTTACGTGACCATTAAAGCATATCATCTTTATTTTCGCACAATCTGGTGATTCAGCCTGCAATGTGGTTGGATATGACTAAACTCATAAAAAGCACACAATGTGACTTTCAATGTAGTCAGATCACATGAGGATTTAAAACCAACACTAAGGCCACTAGTGCACAGAGGCAGGTTCCACAAAGAATACAATACAATACAATTTGTCATTTTTATGTTACGAAATGAACAGGACGGTCAGGACGCTCACCTGATGGTAAGTGATAAGCCTGATCATGACAGAGCGTTATTGAAAGAGTTGAACAACAGATAGACAGTTATTATTCTCATTAATGCAGCACTGCGTTCGTCACCGGAGACAACACATGTTAGGTCTCTTATAACCGGTAATTTCACTATGTGATAAAGATTTTGTATGTGTTACATGTAAAAACTTCACCCTGTGTGTGTACCATAAATAAATCAAGGATACTTACTGGTGCCAGCATAGTAGACGGTGTAATCGAGCTGGTGTCCCAGCATGTCGACCTTGACTCGGTCTACCACCAGCCGAGTGAAGAACAGATCCCGTTTGTAGTAGATAGGCTTCTCGTTTTCATGGGATACCGCACTGTCCATCAGTGGATGTGATCTAGACAAAAAATAAACAGAGGTTATAGTTACAGAAAGAAAGAAAGAGAAAGAAATATATTTATTTGGTGTAATTCAAATTATAAAACGTTAGTCCGTAAAAAATGCTACCAAAAATTCTTCCTCTATATCTTGAAGAATGAATTTCAGTAGCATACCTTTGTATTTTAATACAGCCATTCGTGTGATTTTCTAACCAAATTGAGCCAATCCAAAGTAGTATATAATATGGTTTTTGAATAAAATACAATAAAGTACTAAACTTCATTGCCTTGGCTTAATTTCTATGGGAAAACTGGTAAAATCTCATTATTTGAAATGTTGGAGAGAGCACGGTTGGCTTTTTTCACTGCTATTACTGGAATCTTACACTCATATCGAATAAATACTTGGTAAGTACTAACCTATATTGGGAAATACTCAATATTCCTCTTTTCAAGGCATCTACGGATTACCAGCGTCGTGGAATGCTTACATACCGCGTAAATACCTTTTTGGTGCCATCTTAGAGCTACTACGACTGCTGTCTGATATATATTTTATTTGTTAATTATGTGCTCCGAAAACATACTTTCATTCGCTCAAACATTCACTTCACACTATCTACTTTAAAAGTTAATTTAAAAAGATCTTTGAGAAGCCATCGACCGATAGTCTATGCCGCCATGAAATTCATATTGAGAACAAAATTAATTTTATTCCGCAACAATTTCGAATGTAAAAAGTGTTCTAATAAAGGAAAGTCATCGGAGCGTGCCGGCGGAGACATTACGAGGAGTATGATAACAATGTAGCGACCGGCGGCGACGCGCGACAAACGATAATGTCGCGCGACGTCACCATCCAGATAAAAGCCTTTACTGCACCTAACAACGAAATACCTCATTCGTTTAATTAAAATCTCCACTCTGGTCGTGAATAAAAAATTATTATACTATTTTCAGCAGACTGGTTCAGGTGAAGTGTTAAAATCTCAACGTTTCCACATGAGGATCGTGAAAAGTGGGGAAAAAAAAATAATTGAACGCTCTCGGGGTGAGAGCGTCGGATAATTAACAGGACGTGTCGCCAGGATAAAAGTGCCTGTGGATTTCAATGAGCGTGGAAATTCTGGAATCGCTGGAGAGTCCGTGATCGTGTTCCACGTTTTTAAGTGACGATTTTCTACTTTGTTTACGTCCGGTGCGCTTGTTACAATAACGACAGTCACCAGCTTTTGTTCATTTTTTACTCGGCTCCCGGCTGTTTTTGAAAATAAATTAATTCGGCGCTTGGTTATTTTTTAATGAGGAATAGGACAATGGTTTGGATCTCGTTTGCTGTTTATGTTTTGGCTATTATGGCCGCTGATCCGCGTAGTGGCTGGAAGGAAACTCCTTTAGCCGGGTGCTGTGTAGTTTCAGTGTGAGTACATTTTGCTCTTTGCAATGACCACTCGGATTGAGAGCATTGAATATAAACATCTTTTTGATTTTTATCAGTGCAAATTAATTTATAATAGCTGCCATCACAGTCTTGCTTTTAGTATATCTGTGTTTTGGGCTGAACGAGAGACATGCAGTGAAACGACTGGATATTAGGGCAACAAAATGATTAAGGCTACAAGTTGGAAACTGCACTGAAAGCTTGTTTTCGAGATCACGTTTGTATTATTGGCATCAGTTGCCATTTACCACTAGAAGCGCTGTGTATTTGATTGCTAACTTAAAAAATATTTAAGCAAACATGTATGCTACAAGGTAAATATGCCGGAGAAAAATTTATATAGTGAACTTTGACTTATTAAGTTCAGAACATAAGTAATTTTTTAAAAGATATTTTATCAATAATGATAAAATTAGATCGAAGTTTCCTCATTAAATACTTGTAACTTTACCAAGATATTATAATGCAAGAATATTTTGAATAACCTATTCTTAGTTGTAATTTTATTAAACTTTTTAAAACTTAGCATTTCTAAATAACTAAAGTTTTTACAAATACATTATTTTAAGTTTTCTTTTAGCTGATTCACCGGGTAAGACGCGAGTGGGGATGGTTCTAAGCCTAGCAAGAGCCACAAATTGTGACCTTTACTCTAAGTGTGTGTACGTTCTACACTCTTATTCCTTTACAAGGATCGTTTATTAAATAATTTCAACCAAATTACCTTATAAAATTCAGCACAGTATCTGGCAAAGAGGAGGTGTCGTTGACGCAAGTGCCCGGCCGAGGCTCCGGCACTCTGCTGCTGATCACCGGCAGCCACGCCGAGCTGGACGTTGCCTGCTCCTTGAACTTGCCCTCGAACGCCTTCTGGATATCACCGATGGTGAAAGTGCAGATCGCCGAACCCATAAGTCCGGTAGAGGCCGTCGTGAACACGCCGTAAAAGCGACTGTCATCGCCAGGCACTTTGTAAATGCTTTCTGTTGGAAACAAATTTGTATTAGTGTTTGGGACCCTTTAAAATTCACGAAACTATGATAATGAAGGATGTGGTTATATTTTTACTTAATTTCAACAAAGCTTTACAAAATGAAGTTTTATACAGTCAGATACGCTACATAATAATTATCTTTACTAATGTAATGCTTAATGACATGAATCTATAAATAAATATCCACTGACAATCCCACAGTCTCGTCTATCCCCAAACTAAGCATTAGGCTGTAATATCGATACTAAACAACAGCTGAACACACATGTATACTTTTTGCAAATAGATTCATATTTTACATAGAAAACACCCAGGCCAATACAAACGAACATGTTTATGCACACAAATGTTTGTACTGCCTAGGGATCGAACCCGGAACCCTTGGTGTAAAAGCTAACGTCTCAACCATTACACCAGATGTGTTGTCAATTATTCTAGTTTTTCTTATCGTCTGTTGAACTATCTCCAAGAGCTTTTTAACAAAAGAATTTCTTTCATGTCTCAATTTGCCACAGTGGGGTGGTTATGTTAATTTCAGTATAAGAATATGTGCGATACAAAATGTGTACCTTCAGAATAGAATTGAGTCAGAATAGAACTCAGATCTTAAACATTAAGCTACGTGTTAACTTCAGATCTCTATCTAAACACCATCCATATGAAATTTCAGCTCGAAACTAATTGTACGCTTAACGTATGCGACTATCATTAATGCAGACAAAGTCGAACAAAGGTAACTTCTATTAATACACTATCACGGCATGACATAAACGTGTCACAAGATACTGTTCAAAGTAATTAAAATTTAAATTGCACCAGCGATATGAGAACTAAAGCGAAAATTTATCAAGCACTGTCAAGATGTCTAATCTGTTCTTAGTTGTCCAAAGTTGGGGGAGTCTACTATCAAATTATTATAATTGTGGGTGCTGAACTTTATATCTCGATGTCGCGCAAGTTGCTGCAACAATTCAACCAGTTATCCGAATTAACGACGCCGTGATTGGGAGTATCAAGGGCCTGAATTTATAATGCTCCGTAATGTGTTTTAAGCTTAGTATGTCGCAGAGGCTGTAGTGAATTAGATTTACGTTGAACACGTAGTGTGTTAACGTGAATCATATTTGAGAAATATGCATAGTACCTACGTATGTGTTAGAGGTAGACACTATTTTATGAAGGTTCTTGTTAAATGTTTTTAGTTTGAAAGTAAAATTAAAAATCCGGTCATAATTGTGTTAACAAATAAATTAATATTTGATATTAATAAGCAGTTATCATGTAAGGTTGCACTGATGAAAATGATACATATAACAGTGATCTGCAATTAATCCACGAATAAAACCATGACCTGATATTGAATCACGTGAAATGCAATATCTGATAAACGATAATTCCCGTTAAAAAAAAATCTCAAAGACTCCTCAAGTGAACTCGAACCATCCTTATTCCGAGTGTTAAAGGCCGAACGAGTTGCGACACTATCGCGTAAACGTTCCTAATGGCGCTTCAACAGACATGTAAATAACACACCTATAGCAAATACTGAGCACTTGAGTACCTATTACATTCTCATGAGTTATGCAGAGAGTCTAGTGGGGGGCGCGTGAAAAACCGTGGTAAGCCCGAGCGTAGAGCGTTAATATTATATGAACACAGTCTGCCAGGACCGAAACTCCGGGGAAAATCGGCTAGACTTTTGTCGTTTAAATCGCACTATGCACTTTTGAGTTCGGATCTTAAATATTTGCTCCAGATTGACACGGGACTAGACGGGTGAACGATTTACGACTTATGCCTTCACGTTTGTGAAAGGGTCGAAGTACATTTGCTTTGTCGACTCCTGTTTGTATTTGGAATGACATGTTGAACATTTTCTGTAAAATTCAACATGAGTTAGTTTGAAAGATTTTTTTTTAAAGAAAATAGTTCAATACTATATAGACGCCATGGGTGATAACCAGTATACTAGTGAAGAGACTGTAGTACAGTTTCTAACTTGGGAGGTATATAATTAAGTGATTTCATTGCCTGACTCATCCTTCAGAATTAATACGAAAAGCATTAACTGTTATGGCGGGGAAATATTAAAAAAAAAGAATCCCTATCCTATTCAAGCTATTGCAGTCCACTGCTGGACAAAGGTCGTCCCCATTTAGAAAAAAATCATTTTTACTATGGAAAATAAAAATGGTGCCCTTTTAATAATTCGTAACCTTAAACGAAATACTTTTAACAAGCACGTGAAATCTAAAATAAAATACTACTAAAAACGTTATAACTCCCTTTAAGTTATTCATATTAATATGAAAACTAGAAAAGCAATTCCAGAGAGCGCATGTATATTTAATGGTTTAATGTTATCATTTCAAAGACATACGAATTAAGATTAGTTTATAACTAATACTTAGATGAGAATTTATTAAAAATACAATATGAAATATAAATATTAGATACGAGTTATATATATTTGTATTTGTATTAAACCAAGAAAAAAAAAAGTTTCAATCATAAAATAATTATACTAGTAAACTTACACCGCACTTGTTAGTGTCAGTATAGTTTTCAATAGTTTTATCTCACAAAATGGTACCTGATGTTTGTCTATGATTACTTTTTTAGATCAGCTCACTATCATGTACGTTCCGTATCGAATAGGGAAAAACTGGACCCTTTTGCTATGATCTTGTTTCTCAATCACCAGGCTGTATTTCACGAACCGTAGCTAGACAATTGAAACGATGTGTTTATTTTGCCGCAATACCCGTATTTGGGTAGTCTTTTTAAATTTAGAGGTACGTGCTCAGGTTCGAACCTACACACTGTTGATTGCAAGCCTGGATAAGGAAGACGTTACCAAATGAGCCACCAGTGCTCGTTGAGTACATTAAGAAAATAATAATGTCTTACGTATTTCATTGAAGTAGAACGGGAACTCTCCAGGAATGCTGCAGTTGAGTCTCGCCTTAAGGTACGTGGCCCAATTCTGACTCAGTATGTTCTTTCCGCCTGTGTCCCGTTTGCAGACGCGTGCTACCCTCGAGTAGACCGCCTTGCCGCAGTTGATATACTCCACCGCCGTCTCACGGAAGAAGAATAACACGTACTCGCCCACGTCGAAGGATCCCACGAAGTTCGGTTCTGGGGATGAAATTTTGTGTAAGCATTTCGATATGTAGTAGCACATCACTAGTTTCTAGACGATGTGTTTCTATGAGAGCACATTTAAACTTGGCATTTATAAATTCTTTGTCTGATATTTAAGCCTGCGATTGATTAGTTGTAATCGTTGTGAAGTCAACGTGAATACTAAATTCTTCTGGGTTAGATCCTCGTGCAGCACAAACATCTATACACAAACATGTCTATTTAAAGTTTAATTTTTTTTCTATGTTTATGTTATGTTTAGAAACAAAAAAAGTAATAATTCCAATAGTTTAAGTAAGTTGCATATTTTGGACTTTGATTGCTCTGTGTTGATCCCTGAGGATATTTATATAGTAATTTGAAACTACATCTACCGTGACGAGCCGACAAGAAACTGTTTCGTCTGTATTTTCAACATTGCAACTTTTAACACTTCCAAGACTATTATGAGCCTTGTATTGTAGACCTTAGTGGGCCGATGAATTAATGATAAGAAGCAAAAAGGGTTCGATTCCAGTTATATTTTTAACTACCCTATTCCAAGGTTTTGAAGACAAGTTGATGTTGCAGTAAAAATCAAATGATTTAAGTACTGCTTACTCACAAATAAAAATAAATATATGTAAAATAATAATAAAAGCAAATATTGAAAAAAAAAATTAAGAGTAAACTCATACAATAATTAAAGATAAACAGTAAATTTTGATTGCTTCGCATACGACGCTTTCAAGCAATATGTAACCCAAAACGTGCTATGAAATCTTATTCTGAATATCGTATTACCAGTAAAAAGTAATCCATGTTATAAATATTAAATGCCATAATAGATGTTCTATTACGTCTATCTAGGGGAATAGTATGTAGCTTGCATTAATAAGTGCTTATTTGTTGGTCACCAAATGAAATCGCCACGTGTTGGGGATTACAGAATAAGGACGCGCGTGTCCCTCAGTTTTTTTTGTCACAAATTATCATCCAGACATACGCTCCGAGCATTTAATCTGGACTAGTACTTATTAAACTTTAATAAAGCAACGGCTCATTGGAAATTATTGCCGTCATAAATTCCCGCTTCGATATAATTAATAGGGACGATCGAGCGATTAGTCGTAGGTATATAACTATTATTTATGACTGGCCATCTGTATTATTATATTTCATGAAAAAGTTAACTAGATCCGTATTTTAATTTTATAATTAACCTCATTTATATTTGTAAACGTTTATTAAGGATGCAAGGGTCGCATTTTTTTACCTAAAGGTAAGGACCCTAACAAAAAAAGAGGTCGAGCTCACCGGCATGTAGAGCATCTTGTCAAGCATAACTTTTTATCCGATGTATGACATCAATGAGGGGTTGATGGCCTAGCGGCTAGTTAGGTTAGGTCAAGATTAACAATAGCAATGGTACGCTATAGGATGATTATTATAGGTTGGTTAATCAAAAATTACATATTTGAAAGGTTATTAATACTGCATCACACAATACCAAATCGAGTTCTAGTTATTCGATGCAGTTATTGGCTACCGGTTAAATTTGGCGCCATCGATAATTCATATTATGAGCTTCAATCGAGTACCATAATTGAAACGGCACTAATGCTGAATGAAGAGCATCGGCACTAATGAAGAGCGTCGGTGGCTCAGTGAGGACTGTCGCCTTCCTACCGGGAGTGCTGAGGTTCGAATCCCGACACGTACCAATGTATTTTCGAATTTTCGAAAATATATGTACGAAATCCGACGCTCTTACGGTGCAGGAAAATATCGTGAGGAAACCTTCATGCACGCCTGCGAAGAGATTCGAAGGTTGTGTGTCAAGTCGTCCAATCCGCACTAGGCCCGCGTGGACGACTAAGGCCTAATCACCCTATACGGGTAGGCTCGTGCCCCTCGGTGGGGACGTTTAATGAGCTGATGATGATGATGATAATGCTGAATATAGGGAACACGGTGATGCCTCTCATCGCTAATAAACAAACTACACATTAGATGCATTTGAAATTATGTTCTTTGATAGAATACGTTCAAGTGATTTTGTGTACTTACCTGAAGTAAATTTTTTGTACATAAAAAAAATACGTAAAAATGGCTGTTATAATTTTCTAGTTACTTCAACTACAATTTTGAGAAAATGTGATTAAGTGATTTGGCACTTTATTTAGTTAGTAATTCATTAAGCTACAAAAATATGTTGAAAATAATTAACGCATACACAATACATATATCATACTAAAACTATCTTGATTTTAAGATTTTTATAACTGGCAATAAGCTACTCATACAGATGAATCTTTACTTAGAATCGTTTAGGCCAATCTTAAAGTATTAAGAACAGCTGGAAACTTTACTTATATATGAAAAACTTCACATAATAATCCCTTGCGTGTATTATTAACGAATCATAAAAATTTAAAACGATGTAAAGTATGTACTTAATAATTGGTAACCACTACATTGAAATCGGTTGCTTTTTAATTATCAAAATCAAAACTGGGACAAAGGGAATAAGCCAGTGGGACCGTTAATTTGCGATCGTGCCGCAATAACATTGAATAGATATTACGCCGCTTGCCAATTTGCAAAATTTTGTTAATAATATCGCTTTGTTCATTATTCTTGGGCCTTTATAGCTTGCGTTCGAAATGCCACTAACAGTAATTTGATATAATTTTAATTCAATGTATTAACCCTTTTGTTCTATTTCCTCTTATATCATTGTATTTAGCTAATGTTGGGCGACAATGCTTTGTTTTACACGGACAATTGGTTGGTTAATGGTACATAAATGATGCGTTTATTATTTTAAAGCTGATCATGAATAGTAAAATAATATGAAAAGGCAAATTTACACGATGAATGTCTCACTAAAATATTCTGAGACTCATAAAGATATCCCGCTCTTCATTCCCTTCACTTAATTTACTTGGCTTAATATTATTAAAAAATGGTGACTACATAATTAATTACATGTGAATGTGTAAAAAACTATTCTTGTATGGTATTCCACTCCTTATGGGACTCAACGTCATCGATCTATGTTGCTTCCTTACAAATCTAGGTTACCGTAAAAAAGGGAGGTCTAGCCGGCTCAAGTTATAAATGCTCATATCATTTATTTAGTCTTAAGTTACACAAAAAATATAAATAATGGTTTGTCACAAAAATATTAATAGTGATTTAATTCATGTGCTTAGTATTTTTTCCTTGTTTCCTCACCTACCTAACAGTGTAATAATATAGGTTGAAATTAATTTTCGGTAGCTAACGAAGATTATAAATCTGTAATAACGGACCCAAATTTGTATGGGGCCGTGTAGTTTTCATTGTACACATATAAATATGCCTAATAATGCTACAAGAGGGCTTCACAGAGCCGTAATAACGGTCGGCATCGGGGGCATATTATTGTTCGTTAGAGCGAAAACAGTTTAATTTCCACTGTTTAATCACAAACTGGGCAATTGCCGTGTAAATCGGGTACACGCTGATTATTGGGCATTTGTCCAAATGATAATCGGGAATCGAACTAACGTCTATTGAAGCGTGCCAATCGTTCGCCGTCCGTCATAACGACGTGCGTTTTCGTATTTGATTAGTTTATATTTTACGGTAACAAACGTACCGTGACTTTGTTGATGATAACAAGCACGATAATTGTGTTCCTAGAAGCCAATTTGGTATGCGGTGAGTTGGAACGTTGTTCGACGGTAATTGGCTAAAGAATGTCCTTTCGTAGGTTAAGGCTTTTTATTATTAGCCCTTTCTCAGCATGTTTAAATTTAAACTTTTAGTCTACTACGGTTTAACTATGTTTTGCCATCCATAAGCTAAGAAGAAGCAGCCTATGTATACGAGAGTTAGGTGATTGTTAGCAGTTATAATAAATTCGTCCAGCAGTCATGATGCAAAACAAATTGAAAAAAATATATGTATTTCTAAAATTAATTGTTTATTTTTATCACATTTTCCTATTTTAAAATGTTAAGTTGAGGACTTAATATATATTTTATGATATACCAAAATACAACATAATTTGATGGCATACATACAGTGCTATAGTCATTAAACTAAGCGACATCAAAGCAGAATATAAAACGCCCAGAATACATTATCCATAACATGATCACCATCTTTTCGTCATGGAGCAATGCTTGTACTGCTAGAGGATCGAACCATTAAAGAAAAAGATTATAACCTTTGTTCACCAACAATAACTAAAAAACATCACTTACTGTCAAGCATTTGGAGTCATATTTGAGCGTTCTCTGAACGAGAACTCCCTTCGTCCCGTAGTCAGGTTGTGCAGGTCTGTCCTAAATAGACTGTATCAGCTTTGGTGAATTCCGCATTAGTGCCGGAGTATAACGCAGGCAGACTGCCCGGGTTGCCTCGCTCCACCCACAGAGCTGTGAATTGTCCGCCGGGTCGTATGGACATTTCGCGACGCCATACCTATGCTGGCACGTACCTTCGGGGCAGGTGTGTTAGGTTCGACTGAAACAAAAGAATACCGCTTATTATTATTATTGCCAGCCCGTTCGGCGGTGTCGTCTTGAGGTGACGGG